>JAULBY010042888.1:0-13103 GCA_032358315.1 Ophiocytium majus
CAAAGTGCAGCGGCGTGTTGCCCTCCGTGTCGGCGGCGCGCACGGCGGCGGGGCAGCGGTCGGCGATGACCGCGGCGGCGTGGCGCCGGCCGTGCGCCGCCGCGAGGTGCAGCGGCGTCCTGTTGTGTCCGGGTTATTTGAGGACGTACGAGCATGGGTTATTTTTGCTGTCAGAACGTGTGAAAGAACAAACTGTGTGGAGCAACGCAGCAGCCTGGCGGGGTTGCGCGAAAGCGTGTATAAGCAAGCCGTATGCGCCGTATACATGTATATACAGCGTATATGGCTAATGTTTTGGGGGAGAATAGTGATACAGACGGCTTGGTGCAGGCGTAGTGGGTAATGTCTGGTGCTCTTGCATGGTGGCTGGCCCAACATAGCAAGTTATTGCACATGCTTTGACAAGGAAAACTCGCCTATATACGTTTTCGTGCAACCCTGTGTGTGCTGGGCCAGCGACCGCGCGAGAGCGCCAGACATTTCCCCCCGCACACGCCTGCGCCTGGCTGTTACTACTGACCACTTGTTTCAAAACATTAGCCGTGGTACGCGCTGTATATATACATACGCTCCGCATACGGCGCACATGGCCTGCTCATACTTCCACTACACTTGAAGTATACATTTTCGCATATATGGCATTCTCATACTTCAAGTACATGAAGTAGTATATATAAGGTACGGTACTACTGAAGTACTGCTGTAGTGCTTCAGAAGTACATTTGCGTGCAAACCTACCTGTTGTCACTGTCCCGAGACAGAGGGTCCGCGCCTGCCTCCAGAAGCGCGGCCGCGGCGCGCGGGTGGCCGGAGCGGGCGGCTATCGCCAGGGGGGTCCGGCCGGCATAGTCACGCGCATCAACATCCAGACCCAGGGAGAGCAGGGCGCCGACCAACTCCGCGTCATCGGCGGTGCCGTCGCAGGCGTAGTGCAGGGCGGTCCAGCGGCCGCCGGCGGTGGCTGCGAGGGCGCGGGAGGTGTGCAGTAGTACTTGTGAGGCCATGGGTGCGTGTGTGTGGGTGGGTGTGCTCGGCGGCGTGGTGTGCAGCGGCTGTGCTTGTGGTTGTTGGTGTCATCGGTGGCGCGGGCTGCCTTGGTGGTGTGTTGTGGGGTGCCAGCGTTGTGGCAGGCAGCTCCTAGGTTGGTGGCTGTTTGTGTCGTCGTTCGCAGGTTTTACGTCGTACGAGCACATCTTACTGCCAAACACTCCCCCCCCTGAGGCCAACTCTTATAGCGGGCCAAAGTGACCCGTCGAAAAGTGCAGCAGCAGGCTGCGCAAGGCCCGTGTGCACCACAGCAGCGGGCTGCGGGCCGGGTGGTGGCGCTGCTGGGAGGGCACAGGTCCTGCCTAGCCGCTGGTACCCCCTGGCTTGGTGCTGGGGCGCCCCGCCGACCGCCTGCACGCTTGTTGTGCTTCACGGCACTTCTCGCCCCACTGTTGCAACTGCGATTCACAGTCGCCCTTCGTACTTTGCTCCAGCGGAGGGTCACTTTGCTCCAGCGCGGCTGCCTGGAGAAGAGTGCCGGGCACTTTGCTCCAGCCAGCTCGCCCGTCGGAAAGTGCCCTCGCTGGGCAGAAAGGGGCACTCGCCCTTCTGCTGCTGCACTTTGCAACGGGTCACTTCGGGCCACTATAAGAGTCGGCCTGATCTCTGTGCAGTTCGATGTTCCAAGCATACTAGCTGATCGGGTACCAGACACCGGATGTGATCAAAAGCACCTACCTGTGGGGTTAGCGCCGTTGCTCAGCAGCAGCTCCGCGGCGTGGTGTTGGTGGTGGCGCACGGCCTCCAGAAGAATGGGCGCGTTGAATGGCCCCCCTTTTGCGTGGGGGACGCCCTCTGGATCGGCGTCTATGTGCTCCTGCAGGGCCGCCAGGTCGCCCTCCCGCGCTGCTCTGAACAGGTCAGCAGGCATAATGTGTTGAAGTTTGCGTGCATCAGCGGAGGAACAGCTTCAGAAGGGCGGTGGCGACGGTGCTGGAGTCTGCACCGCCGTTGCTACTGCTGCTGCTAACGCTGGTGCTACCGGAGACTCGCAGCGTGTGACAGCCACGCCAGTGGCCGGCTCTGTAGCTAGGCACCCCTTGCACCCTTGCACCACCCCTGTCAAGCTTGCAAGTGAAACGGCAGGAAACCGATTTTTGCGGGGTCCGGTCTCGCAACACAAGCAGTGCCAAAAACACGGTGTGCTCTGCTGCTCACTTGCAGCACCTAGGCTGCTGGAGTGGCGCTGCCACGTGAGGCAGGGCAAGGCTTGCGGTGTCCAGCACGGCGGTGCGGTCCAATACCACCGCCACCACCAGCGGCCGCTTGACCCACAGCAGCAGCAGGAGGTCCCCTCCGGCCCAGGCCAGCAGCCCAGCACTGCACTGCCAGCCGGCGAGGCGGGGGCGGCTGTGGCGGCAGCGGCAGGGGCAGCACGCACCATGGCGACTGCTAGCCTGAGCCCCAACCACGCCCGGTGGCTGAGCCGCTCCACGAGCGACACAGCCACCAAGCCAGGGCTCATCCCACTGCTGCCCGAAGACCCACTGCAGTCGCTGCCCAGCAATGGCACGAGGCCCCGCAAGGTGTTTGGGAAAAAAGACCTCGTGGAGGCTGTGAGGAAGATGGGGGCCCTCACCGTCAGCGCCAGCGCCAGCAGGCTCGAGGGGGCGGGCGGGAGGGCGGCCCGCATGCGCGCGCGGCAGAAGTCGGCGGCGGCGAAGGAGGAGGGCGATGTCGGCAACCAGGTGCTGTGCGCAGGGGACAGCGCATGCAGTAGCAGAGTCGATGGCACCCGTGTCTCTTAAACGTACCCCACCATTGACATGGCGCACAACGGTGGTATTCTCCCTACGCCATGGCCACCATCAGCAGAGAACACATACCTTCGTCAGTATTGCGACTTGTTCCTGTGTACAGTGCAGTTGGTTACCCACACCAAGGCCGCAATGGACGAGGGTGGCCAGCGCAACTTTTTACTTAAAATCACATCAAAATCTTTATAAAGGTATAAGTGCAAAGAGCACCACACGCGGCAAAGTGTCAGTCAGCAGCAGCACTTTGGGTCAGCATGCATGAGCAGTGAAAAGGGCCCTTGCAGCAGAGAAAAGGGCAGGGGAAGGGAGGCAGGCATTGCTGAGACTCAGGTGCGACAGCAGCAGCACCACCAGCAGCACATGGGCAAATTTGCAGATGCACTAAGTAGAGGTACAGGTGGCGATGTGGCAGCGGCAGGTTCCCATGCCAGTACGGCGAGTGTGGGCGTATGTGGAGGAAGTGTGTGTGTGTGGGAGTCAGGTGCCCCACCAGGCGCAGCGGCCCCCACCATGTAACTTTACGAAACGTAGGTAGTGCGCGCCTGCCTACAGCGCCCACGCCAACGGCCAAGGTTCGCATTGCCCTGACGCGTGGTGAGCGGCTCAGGCTTTCAAAACCTCATCGCGTCGCAACTTCTGGGGCTGGCACCGGTTGAGTACACTGATAGCGCATGTCCAAAAACGGTGCAGCTAGTTTAAGCCCAAACCTTCCCCTAAGACGAGTACATCTGGTGTAACGTAATTTGTGTGTTGATAAGTTCTGTGCCACATGCTTTCCCCTACACCCTTGTCTATAGTTTGCGCAGGTGCGCGTGATGGAGGAGGGCGTGCGCAGCACGGAGCGGCGCTACAACGAGCTGCGGCTCGCGGCGGACAGGAAGGCTCTGGAGCTGCAGATGAAGCTGGACACGCTCGCCATGCTCAAGGTGGGGCATTGATTATTGCATTGATTATGGTGGGGCATTGATTATGGGGCATCATGTGCTGCCGAGCACGTAGGTAGCATACCATGTCCTGGTATGTTGGAGCTGCAGATGAAGCTGGACACGCTCGTCATGCTCAAGGTGGGGCATTGATTATTGCATTGATTATGGTGGGAAATTGATTATGGGGCATCATGTGCTGCTGAGCACGTAGGTAGCATACGGTGTCCTGGTATGTTGGAGCTGGACACGCTCGCCCTGCTCAAGGTGGGGCATTGATTATGGCATTGATTATGGTGCATCATGTGCTGCTGAGCACGTACGTATCATACCATGTCCTGGTATGTTGGAGCTGCAGATGAAGCTGGACACGCTCGCCATGCTCAAGGTGGGGGCATGGATTATGGTGCATCATGTGCTGCTGAGCACGTAGGTAGCATACCATGTCCTGGTATGTCGGGAACAGAGGGAGATAGTGGGAGGACACGCTCGCCATGCTCAACTGTGGGGGCATGAATCATGGTGCAGCATGTGCCGCTGAGCACATAGGTAGCATATTGTGTCCTGGTATGTTCGGAAGAGGAGGGGAGGTAGAGTGAGATAGCATGGGGACTGCTGTCGTGTGTGTGCGTAGGATGGTGTGGAGGCCCCTCCTCAGGTGCGATGCAACCGCGGTGCACCCAGCAGCAGGAGAGCGAACGCGTTTGTGCACATGCCATAGAGGCTTGCGCCTGTACCAGCACACATGATTTCATACTCAACCATACGTATAAGTCGGTCTGTGGTGGCGAGCGGCTGGAGAGCGGCGCGTTGCGCGACATGCGCGAGGGGCACACGCCCGAGAGCGAGTGCGCCTCGTCGCTGCGCACATGCTTGCTTACTCGACAATGACTATGTTTATGATGTTGGCGCCATCCTCACCGTGTGCTGAGCAGCTGGAGAGCAACGCGCTGCGCGGCATGCGCGAGGGGCACACGCCTGAGAGCGAGTGTGCCACGTCGCTGCGCACATAAGTTTTCACAGTGCACTCGCGATTAGTGCGGTATGCGGTCTAGTGCGGGGCCGAGACACCTGTCACAGACCGCATGACTCTACATGAATGATATACAGCGCCCCATTTGATGTAGTGCGGGTCTTGCTTTAGTGCGGGGTGCTAGGGGGGTGCCACTGCCCCGCACTAAATCCCGAGTACACTGTACTCAACCAATGACCATGCCTACCATGTTCGGCGACACTCCTGTGTGTGCTGAGCAGCTGGAAAGCGACGCGCTGCGCGGCGTGCGCGACAGCGGGTGCGCCTCGTCGCTGCGCACATACTCTCTTACTCGCCAATGACTATGTTTACAACGTTGGCAACATCCTCTCTGTGTGCTGAGCAGCTGGAGAGCGACGCGCTGCGCGGCATGCGCGAGGGGCACACGCCCGAGAGCGAGTGCACCACGGCGCTGCGGCGCGAGATTGAGGACTGCTCAGCAGACATGGACGAGCGCCTGCACTACCGCCGTGTGCTGAAGCACATGCTGGAGCGCCTGCAGCGCAACCAGGTGCGCCCGCCACCGCCGCGGACCGCCGCTGCTGTGTGTTTTACAGGCGGCAGGTGGTGATTGCAGACCGCCTGCTGTGCACTTCAAATTATACCTACCTATGGTACCTCAGGGGAAGTGTATACCGGTACTTTGACGTATACTACAGTAGTATACAGTTACTTTTCTCTCTGGTACAGTGGGTATTGTGCGTGGCGCGCAGCCGCGGACCGCCGCTGCCCCTTGTTTGCGAGGCGACAGGTGGTGATTGCAGACCGCCTACCAGATACTTGTAGAGTACATATACTTGACGTACCATATATATCGCTGTTGCTGTCTCTGGGAAAGTGGGTATTGTGCGTGGCGCCGCTGCACTGTATTTGAGGGGCGGCAGGTAGTCATTGCTGACAGCCTTTAGTGGTTTTCCTCTCTGGTAAAGTGGTTATTGTGGGTGGCGCCGCCGCGGCCGCCGCTGCATCTTGTTTGCGGGGCGGCAGGTGGCCATGCAGACCGCCTATAGTTGTTTTCTTCTCTGTAAAGTGGTTATTGTGTGTGACAGACGTGATGTGGTCTGACAGCCTGCCGCAATGAGTTGAGATGCAGCCATTTTGACGTGGCGTCGCAGATGCGGGTGGGCGGCCACACCCCCGCCGTAGCCGCAGCGCACCGACCACGTGCAGCCTTGGCAAAACGATTACGTGTACCGACCACCCGCAGCCTTGGCAAAATGATTACTTGCACTGTGTTTTTTGGCGGCAGTGACTTTTTTGCGCGGGCGCCACGCCATGACCCCAGTTTGTGGTCCCTTGGCACGCAACCTATCTTTTGCTTTGCTCAGTGTGTGAGAAGGTCACCGCGCGTGCGGTGACACCAGCACCCCCCCCCCCTCGATCGAGAGCCAACTTTTCATGAGTGCGTGCGCGTGCCGCGTGTGCTGCTGCTGAGCAGGTTCGCTTCGACGCGCGCTGTATGTACCGTAACTGACGGATTATAACGCACCACCGCGTTGTCAGTGGAGGGGTTTCCTGTTGCTAGCACGGGGGGCGTTATGCAATGCACCCGCGTTATGCCGAGTACACAAATTCGTATAGAATACCCCCCCGCGTTGTCGTCATTAAGGCGCCGTCAGCCTTAGGGGGGGGCGGTATACAGGGTCATATGACGCTGCATAACGCCCCCCCTCGTTAAACAAGACCCCCGCGTTACACTCCGTCAATTACGGTATACGTTGTTGTGACGTGCGTGACTGTCGCGTGTCGTGACAGCCATAGCCAGGAAAAGCGGCATACATTTGCAAATCTGGGATGAAAGCGCCAGCAAACTTGCACACAAATGACCAGGAGCGGTGGCAGAACTTGCACAGCTGGTTGCAGTGGTGCCTGCAGCCCCACCATGGCAGGCAGTCGCTTGAGGCGGCAGCTGGTGGAAGTTTTGCCTGTGGCGGCACCATGAGAAGTGGTTGCTTGAGCTTGAGCAGCTGTGACGCCCACCAGCCCTTGCTAAGGCGCAGAAGAAGGACTGGCAGCATAGACACTTTTCCTGGCACAGTTGGGCACAACTCCCAAGCAAAATGCCGTGCACTCGCGATTTAGTTCGCTTTGATTTAGTGCGGTATGCGGTTTAGTGCGGGGTCCGAAGGCCTGTCACAGACCAAATGACTCTATATAACCGATACACGATGCCTATTCGGTTTAGTGCAGGCCTTGCTTTAGTGCAGGGTTCTAGGGGGGTGACGCTACCCCACATTAAATCGCGAGTGCACTGTACGGCAATTCTGGGCTGGCGTGATTAACAAGGCGTACAACAAGTGACACTCAACGGGCAACAAAGTGCGTGAACGAGCAATGCTTGTTACACAAATAAAAACATCCGGAAGGGCCAGGGACACAGTTTTTGCCAGGTGTTGGAGCGGGGTAAGCGGTAGGGGAACTGATCTACTGCAGTAGTAGCAGCCTCTGAAACGATCCAGCAGTAGGCCAGGCAGCCGCCAGCCCAAATAGCAGCAGGTTTTTTGCAGCTCACTCGCAATTAAGTGCGCGGTAGTGCCCCCGCCCTTACACCCCGCATCAAAGCGACCCCGCACTGACACCAAGAGGGTGCATCGCTTCTTCATACCTTTGTAGTACTTCAGAAGTATACTTCAAAAGGTATTAAAAGTATAAAAATATAAAAAGGTCTGTGGCAGGCCTCTGCGCCCCGCACTAAACCGCATACTGCATAGAACCAAGGCGCACTAAACGGCGAGTGCGCTGTCACCGTGCAGCGGCTGCTCCGTTGAGCCCGCCTTTGAAAAAAGCAAATGTCGAGAATAATCCGGACAATCCCAAGCAAGTTGTACTTGGAATGCAACCTCCTTTGATGCCAAGATGCCATCTTCCTCCAAAACCTGATAAGATACGTCCGCATAAAGGTCGAACAAGTACAAGCAGTAGTGTCGCCGGCGGCGGGAGGCCGCGGGGGGTGCAGCAGAAATGAGCGCAGAAACCGTGCGGTAGCCGCAGCCACACATCACCCACCTTGTACTGCCATGCCGCACCGACCCAAGCTCCGAGCATGTACCATGCAGCGAGTGTCGTAAATGCCGCTGGCTGTTGAAAATAACATCCGTCTGCATGGACGCTACATACATGCGCACTCACTGCGCACTTCCTGCGTGTGACTGGCCTCATGAGGCTTTGCCATGTGAAAACTCAATCTAGGAGCGATAAACTCTACTCTAGTAGTAGGTCTCCGTGCCGGTAGGGGCCGTCACCCTGGGCGGACCCGTGCAAAGGGGTGAACAAAGCAAAGATAGCGCCTAAGCAAGAAGCAGCAAATCTCCATATGTTACTTACACATTCATAAACATACTTTCCTGCTTTCCAGGCCGGAGGTGGGCGCGTCCGCCGCAATGGAGAGCCAGCGGGAGATTGCAGACCTCCTGGTGGGGGCAGACATGGTGAGCGGTGTGCTGAGCAGGTAGCATGGCTGCTGAGCACCACGGCTGTTGAGCACCGCTGCTGCTGTGCACCGCTGCTGCTGAGCACTGTGTGTGCATAGTGGCGGCGGCGCAACACGGTGCCCCCCAGCTTTGGCGCCTGTCACTGCTCCCCGCCTGCTGCTGCTGAGCACACCACCTGGTGCTGCTGCTGATGATGATGCGTGCTGCTCCTAGAGTTTACAGCATCACATCGTAGTTAATTTTACAACATCTGCAGGCATTTTGTTTCCTACCAACTTGCTTGTGTCAATCTTGAAGTTATTACCATCTTGTCTCTGCTTCTACCACTGTCGCGCCGTGCACGACCGCCGCAGGTGTTCATAACCTAGCTCGTACACAAATTATTTCCTTGGTAGTATCCGCATCTTGTATACACATGTGTATACATGTATCATCCCGTGTGGTTACTATGACTAAAACTGCGTTTGCAAGCATACGGAAATTGAACCAAGTTATTTTTGCCAATGTTGAAGCTATGTCTTGTCACTGCCTTTACTCTGGTGCCCCCGCGCTGCCCTGTACATACTGGTGGTATACACATCTTGTATACACATGTTTTTTGAAGTACATATCATCTGCTGTGATCACGACTACAACCGTGTGCATCCGCTGTAATTATGACTGCGAATGCGTCTGCAAGCATCCTGCATTCCTACCAAGTTACTTTTGCCAATGCTGAAGTTAATGGTGCCCCCCCGCTGCCATTGCAGGTGTTCATAACTGCGGGAATGGGCGGCGGCACTGGCACGGGAGCAGCACCTGTGGTGGCAGAAATCGCGAAGGGGCTGGGGTGCCTCACGGTGGCGGTGGTCACCAGCCCACTCCAGTTTGAGGGGCGCTCCAGGGGTGAGTTGAACTTGTTCCAAACTTCAAGTACATGTTGAAGTTTTGCACGGGAGCAGCACCTGTGGTGGCAGACATGGCGAAGGGGCTGGGGTGCCTCACGGTGGCGGTGGTCACCAGCCCATTCCAGTTTGAGGGGCGCTCCAGGGGTGAGCAACTTCAAGTGTTTGTTGAAGTTTGTGTATTGGTCGTGGACACATGAGGGCATGTGCGCACCGATATAGACCACGGGTAGTTGAGTCGGGCGGGTAGGGCGCGCAACAGCAGCGAGACGAAGTTGAGTTGAGGATGTTAAGCTAGGGGCTGGGGTGCCTCACGGTGGCGGTGGTCACCACCTTCCAGTTTGAGGGGCGCTCTAGGGATGAGCAACTTCAAGTACTTGTTGGGGCTGGCGCGGCTGGCCAATCACGCTATTTAAATACTTTGTGTGTGTGATGCTATTATTTGTACGGCAAGCATGTGGTCTGTAACGGTAGTCACTGGCGACTTCCCTCATGTGCCTGCGACTGCCGCCAACTGCGTTTTTCTTGCTCAGCACGACGCGGCGGCGGGGGTGACGCAGCTGACCAATCACACACGCGCTGCATATTTATAATGCTACCTACCGGTGTACTTCAAGTATTGTAGTACTACAGTAGTATGTTATTTGTAATATTTGTATGGCAAGCATGTGGTCTGCGCCAGTAGTCACTGGCGACTTCCCTCACGTGCCTGCGACTGCCACCAACTGCATTTTTTTTGCTCAGCACGACAAGCGGCGGCGGGCTGGCGCAACTGACCAATCACGTGGACGCGCTGCATGTTCATAATGCTACCTACCGGTATACTTCGAGTATTGTAGTACTACAGTAGTTTTATTTATTTGCACTTGTGGGCGTGCAAGAGCCCATGGATGTCATGTATGCCAGCATGGCCACTACAGGTGCCAAGGCAAATGCATGGCAAAGAATGTGTACGGACAGAGAAAGGGCTAGCAGGTGCCAGCCGGCTACCTAGGGCTCGACCTGCCAGGGCAGGTCACCCGCCAGGGTGCCATGCAGGGCCGTGTGCTCCTCCCCGCCCACACCAGCACTACAGTAGTATGTTATGTGTACTATTATATGGCAACCAAGTGGTTTGTCACAGTAGTCACTTCCCTCATGTGCCTGCCACTGCCATCACTGTGTTCCTGTGCTCAGCACGACAAGCGGCGGCGGGGCTAGCGCAGCTGGCCAATCACGCGGACGCGCTGCTGGTGGTGGCCAACGACAGGCTGCTGCAGATCATACCCTCGCGCATGTCCATGACGGACGCCTTCCTCGTCGCGGATGACATATTGCGTCAGGTGCGTACTCTCCATGTGGTGTGTTCTTTATTACCTAGTACAATACAGTGCACATACCAAGTACCTCGGAGTATATGTTCTACTGTAAAATGTACTTGAAAGTGTGATAAGTGCACTGTTGTACTAGTTCTTTTATCATACCCTCGCGCATGTCCATGACGGATGCCTTCCTTGTGGCGGATGACATACTGCGTCAGGTGTGTGCTGTCCGCAGGTATTTATAATTAGGGTTGCCGGAATCGTAATTTCGGGACATTACGGTCAACGGTAATTCCATCATACCCGCTGCGGATGCCCACAGCAGCCTACGAAGCCTTGGCATTTGTAACGGCCGTACCGTGCTGAACACAAAACGTTACGGAAGATGTTGCAAGTATTGTAAGGTTACGGCGAAATTACGCTACGAATTACGGAGTAAATTAAGTTACGGAAGGTGTTGCAAGTATTGTAAGGTTATGGCGAAATTACACTGCGAATTACGGAGTAAATTTTTTTTTTAAATATGATTCTGTTAACCCTACATTTTATACTACGAAAGTAGTACGTGTATGAAGTGATTGTGTACTTGAAGTACGAAGTATGTGTACTTCAAAGTACGCAGTACGTGCTGTACTTGCATGTGCGATACGTGCGACAAAGTGTCATAAGTGTGACCGTAGAAGTAGGTTTAAGTTTTTTTCATACCCAACGCATGTCCATGACAGACGCCTTCCTCGTCGCGGATGACATACTGCGCCGGTGTGCGCATGCTTCCAGTACATGTAGTACTTTAAAGTGCTCCGTGTGCATGCGCACGTATACATGAAAGCTCGTCTAGGAGCAATAAGCTCCATGCCGGGTCTGTCAACCGGCAGGGGCCGTCACCCTGGGTGGACCCGTGCAAGGGGGTGACACAGCAAAGACCAGCGCCTGCCCAGGGCTCCAAGTCTTGTACCTACCGAATACAACATGTTGATATTCACAATGTATTACACATGTGTACATGCATGCATGGGACTGAAATCCGTTAGAGTAGTTGTCTGGCGACATGCCACGCTTTCCTTGGAATACACACACTGTGCTGAGCATTGCCAGCCTGTTCGCCAGCACCAGCGCGTCTGATCATCCTTTTTCTGGTCACGCACGCACTGTGCGCTAAGGGCTTTCCGCGCCCTAAGGGGAGTTTAACTTGTTACAAAAGTGCATACATACATATATATGGTACTTATTTTGTTTAGTGCAGGTCTCTCGCTCCTGCGCCGGGTGCGACGGCGGTGACCCGCATCTTGAGGGCACTGTACATGCACACACCACAAGAATGTGTGCAGCTGCCCGCGGCACACGCCATGACACCTCACACACGTCGGCACCCCCCGCCGCCGCCGTGCTGCTGCTGCTGCATGAACGCAACCAACACCTTGTGGTTGCGCGGGGTGTCATTGGCACATTGGAGCTCATTCTGCGGCCACCAACGTGCACTTTGACATGTTACATGTAACCATAATACTATTTTTATAATGCAGTGCCTTGCCTTTCAGCGCGCGGTGCGAGGCCGGTGACCCTCCCCGCACTAGATCGCGAGGGCTGTCTGCACACCACCACACAACAGCTGGATGCAGCTACTCATCAATATTCCTGCCGCCGCGCTGTTGCTCCTCCCCCCCAAAAAAATGTGGTTGCGCAGGGTGTCATTGGCACGTCGGAGCTCATTCTGCGGCCCGGCCTCATCAACGTGGACTTCGCGGACGTGCGCAGCGTCATGCGCGACAGCGGCTCCGCGCTCATCGGCATTGGCACCGGCGTCGGTCCCACCCGCGCACAGGTGCGCTTGTGCACTTAGTTGTGGCTTATGCAAACTTCAAGTTTAGCATAGCGCATAGTGCTGACTTCACGGGTTTGGAAAATCCAGATCCAGTGTTGCAAAACTTCAATGTTGAAATTGGTACAGTTACCGAGTTTTGTAAACTTCAACTTTGTGGAGGTGCTACTTCAACATTGGCCTCATCAACGTGGACTTTGCGGACGTGCGCAGCGTCAGCGCGCGACAGCAGCTCCGTGCTCATCGGCACCGGGCGTGGGCCCCACCATGGCGCAGGTGCGCTTGTGCGCACTTCAACAATTGAAGTTTGAGCAGTGGATGGCACAGTTTTGCAAACTTCAACTTTGGCATGGCGATGACTTGCGGGGTTTTAAATCCAGCATTGTAAACTATTGTTGAAGTTTGTGTATTAGTGGTAGAGACATGGGGGTGTGTGCGCACCGGAATAAACTACTGGATAATTAGTCGGGCGAGTATGGCGCGCTCTGTTGAAGTTGGTACAGTGGCCGACTTTGTTGATGTGAAACTTCAACTTGTGGATGCACAACTTCAATATTGGTGTCATCAACGTGGACTTTGCGGACGTGCGCACCGTCATGCGTGACAGCGGCTGTGCTCATCGGCACTGACACGGCCGTGGGCCCCACCAGGGCGCAGGTGCGCTTGTGCACTTCAATATTGAAGTTTATGTTGGAACTCCCAAAGTTGGCTTTGTGCATGTGCGGACGTCAACACTGAATGTGGCACAGTGAAGAAGTTTGTGGATGTGCTAGCTTCAGTGTTGCGAAATTGATCTACTAATAACAATAAAAGTACACCGTCATCATACTTCGAAGTACTTTTATTAAACTCCGCTTAGGGCGCGGAAAGCCCTTTGCACACGGTGCGCATGACCAGAAAAAGGGATC
>JAULBY010042899.1:0-13100 GCA_032358315.1 Ophiocytium majus
GGGGGGGGGGGGGGGGGGGGGGGGCAGCAGGGGCAGGGGGTCGAGGTATGGCGACGACGATGTGGATGTTTCGCTGAGCAGCGACGAGTCGGGCGGGGCGAAAGCGGGGCGCAGGCGCAGGTGAGAGACTGCTTTGTAAGTGCGGTTATGTAGGAAGTATGTGTTTTTTGTTGACCTTTGACAGGTTGTGCTAGTGTGGCAGTTACATGTGTAACCGCTCGGATGATGTTGATGTTTCGCTGAGCAGCGAGGAGTCGGGCGGCGCAAAAGCGCGGCGCAGGCGCAGGTGAGAGACTGCTTCATAAATGAGTGTTCATGTATGTGTTTATGTTGGCCTTTGACAGGTTGTGCTAGTGTGGCAGTGACTTGTGTAACCGCTCGCGATGACGACCTTGATGTTTCGCTGAGCAGTGAAGAGTCGGGCGGGGCAAAGCATAGGGGCGGCGCAGGTCCGTTTGAGTTTAGGTCACCACCATGTGCTGTAGCGGTTGCACTTCATGTTGCACACGGTGAAGACGTGTGGGTGTGTTGTGCTGACCTGCGGGGAGGTGGGTGGCGCGAGAGCACGGCGGAAGCACAGGTGAGTGATTGCTTGATGTTGTGCTTTGACAGCTGTACTAGTGTGGCAGTTACATCTGTAACTGCTCGCGACGGCACAGGCGCAGGCGCCACATGGTTGTCATTGACATGTTTCCCTAGCTCACGGACAGGTGGCCCCCACCGCCAGCACACAGTTCAAAGCAGGGGAATGTGTGCAGGAGCGGTACTGTGCGCACCATGTTTTGTGACAGTTTCATCTGTAACTGCACAATGGCTGCCGTCCTATCGAGGTGCGCTGCTGCTGCCACACCAAGTGAACGCTGCTGGTGCACAGTTCAGGGCGCACTGCACCAGCGGTCTGATGCACACGGCACCCTTGTGCTGCGTGGTGGCAGTCAAGTGTGCCACGCGCCGCCAAGCCACAGTACCAACGTTGTTGCCACGAGAAAGCGCACTTGCTACGCTCCACGAGCCGCGTGAAGGCTCAAATGTTGCGCTCCATGACCACCTGCAACTATTGAATGGTGGTGATTTGCAACTGCTCTCGGTTCCCATGAGAGCCTGAGCTCTCACCCTCAAGTATACTTAAAATTTTATACTACTTGTGGGGGTATTGAAGTAGAAGCAGCAGAAGTTGAACTTTCAACGTCTGGGCCCCTCCAAGTTGGCAGGCCTTTCGCAACGTCTTGTGCGCAGCGCCTCTCACGGTGCAGCACGGAAGCTCCGCTCCCGCTCGCTGCACCAATCGCGGCAGACACCGCCTGGGCACCATGCCGCCGCAGTCCCATTGCCGCTGTCCAAATGCCCACGCCAATTACCTGAGCCGAGGTACACCTGTCAATGCTGACCAACCCGGTGCCATGCACGCCCCCCACAACCGCCAATCCCGTGTCGCAGCAAAAACAACGGCAGCCACGCCACCATCAGTGCCACAGCCGCGGCCACCACCCCCTCCCGCACCCCCACCCCCGCCACCAACACCGGCGGCACCGGCGGGCTGGACCGAGGGTACAGCGGTGCACAGTCCCGTGCGGCGCTGCCCACCGCTCGTGACCTGGGCATTGACGTAGGCGCATACGGCCGTGGCGGCAGCGGCGGCGGCGGCGGCATGGAGGCCGGAGCGTATGGACACGGCGGCGGCGGCAGCGGCGGCGGCGGCGGCAGCGCGTTTGGCAGCGGCAGCGGGGGGTCGCTGGGGGGGCCGCACGCGGCGGAGAGCCCTGTGGCGGTGCCAGCGGCGCTGGCGGGGCTGCGCGCTGACAGCATGGGCGCCACTGGTGAGGGGGAGAGGGGGGGGGCGGCAGCAGACTTGGTTTCATTTTGCGGTGCTGCTTTTGCAGATGTTGGTGGAATGTTTGCGGCGGGGGTGTCCCAGCCTGTGCGCGCTGGCAGCAGCTCATTCGCTCCCGCAGAGAGTGAGCTGCCAGCTATCGCCCCCTACATGCTCAGAAAGATTGCCTGCGTCAGGGGCGGTGGCAGGGGGGGGGGGAGCTTTTGCGGTTGGATATGTTTTAGTGCGCTGGGCAGGCAGCTGGTGTAGCACGTGTGATCGGTGGCCGCGGTGTCAGCAGGCAATCGCACAGTGGGGGCGAGGGGGGGGTTGTGTTGGTGTGCATGTTGGTCAGTGGAGCGCGCAGTGGCTGGTAGCGAGTGTGCGCAGGCGCAAGGGCAGCAGCGCTGACGCCAGCAGGGCTGCACTTTGGGGGGCTGTGTGCGCTTACATGCACGTGGGGGGAGAGAGCCTGCTGGCTCAACACTCGTGTGCCACCGCAACCCCTGCTGTCGCCGCCCGCCGCCGCCACAGTGAAGCGCCGCCTCAGCAACAGCCAGACGGGCGTCATACACAGCCACTCGGACCTGGCGCACGAGGTGGGTTACAGCGCGGCCGCCCCTGGCTGCTGCTGAGCACCGCTGCTGCTGCCGCTGAGCACTGCTGCCGCTGCCGCTGCTGAGCACTGCTGCTGCCGCTCCTGCTGTCCAAGCCCTCACTGCTAGTAAGAGTGCCGCGCTTGAACCGCTGTGGCACCGCTGCCGACAGCAACAGCGCGGCCGCAGGCTGTTCCGCCCGGGAAAGGTGGCAGTGCCCCATGAAAAAGCGGTTGCTGCCGCCGCCACACCACCCCTGGTGGGGGTGACAGAGAGCCGGTCTGTGCCGAACGCCAGCCGGCAGCTGCCGTCTCGCTGGCCACCCTCCGCAAAATTGGCGTCTGAGCATGCCAGCAGCCACAGCACATCATACTCCCTCTCACACACACGCACGCACACTCCTGGCGTCCCTGCACTGCCCGCATGTACTTCAAGTGTGTACTCCTACAAGTATATATATATCGAAGTACTGTAGTATATACTGTACATGTAACATGTACCACATGTGTAAATGTATATGCTTTTACAAGTGCGCACATGTATGTTGTGACACCGCGCCCTTTGGCACACACACGCCCGCTGCCATGCTGCCCATGTGCGTGTCCTCTGCCAGGCCGCCGCCGCGCGCCGCATCAGCGCTCTGGCGCGGACGCCCTCCTCTGGCAGCAGCGTTCGCAGCGGAGAACACAGCAGCGTTCGCAGCGGCGGATGGCGGGGGCGGGAGTCACCATTGCGCTCGAGCTCGGGCAGCGACCGTGGCGGCGGTCCCGAGACGGTGGTGAGAGAGGCTGAGCGCGTGCATGGCCGCCGCTGCGCTCGCGGTGTGCTCACTGTGAAGGATCACCCATGTGCTTCAGAAGTATGTACCATATATCATACTTGGAAATATATAAATATAGAAGTGTATAAATTTACTTCGAGGTGTTGCACTTCAGCAGTGCACATGATGTATGCTTCTTAAGTACTGATTACTTCTGAAGTATACACCTGTGAACACATATACGGTACCACATACTTCGAGAAGTATGTAGAAGTATATGTGCAAGTGCATGTATGTAGTCCGCAGGTGGCGACTGTGGCTGTGCTTGAGTGGCGGGTTTCCTTCTTCAGGGGCCAAAGAAAAAACGCGAGAGCAGGTGCAGGCGCGGATAAGCCAACAACAGATGCAGTGGTTTCAAACACATGCCCGCCTACAGATGCAAGTGACGTTGAGTGCGCCTACTTGGCGAGCTGCGGGAGTCCTCGGACAGCGACGGCGGTGGCAACGTGCACAGTGTCAGCTTTTCAGCATAACCTGGACACTATCACTGCGTGCGCATGCCGCATATACATGGGCCGTGTTCTGTGTCGTAACCGCCTGTGAATCCGCCCGGTGGCGCCGTCGTGACCCCAGTCCTCAGACAGCGACGGCGTTGCCAACTTCTGGACAGCTTTTTTTCATACCATGATACTATTGTTAATTCTGAGGTACTTCAAGTACTCCAGAAGGATGTGCACACGTGGCATACATGGGTCGTGCTTTTACTTGACGTATCTGGGAACGGATGTTGAGTCCGCCTGCTGGCGCCGCCGTGAACGCCCACACAGCAGTCCTCGGACAGCGACGGCGCTGACAGCGCCTACACATCTCTACAACAACCATAATGATGCTACGTCATTACTAAGGTACTAACTACTGAAGTATGTGCACATGTAGCATACGTGGGTCCTACCACTGATAGCATTTGGTACCTGACTGGGAGTGCGCCTGCTGGCGCCGCCATGACCCCTGCCACAGCTGTCCTCAAACAGCGACAGCGTTGACAACGTCTGTACAGCTGCTCAACATGAAATGATGTACGGTGGTACGGTAGTTCTTACTACTGAAATATTAGCGCATGTGGCATACTACTATGACATGGGTTGTACGTGGAGTATGTGGTGACTGACTGTGAGTGCACCCGCTGGCGCCCCCCTGACCCCCCCCCCCAGCAGTCCTCGGACAGTGACAGCGTTGACGACGCTCCCACAGGTGCACGCGTCCGCCTGGCCTCCTTCAGCGATCTCTTTGCCGTCACGGGGGTAGAGGTGGACACACGCAGCGGCGGCGGCGGCGGTGGTGGCGCGGTGTTGGGCGGCGGCACGGCTGTAGCGCCTGCCCGAGGTGAGCGTCGCCGGACTTGCAAGTGTGTATCTGTGTTTCCTCCCTACTTTTCCTGCACTTTCTACAGGTCAGATATTTTTACAATATGTGCTGTTGCGTGTGTGTGGCGGCGGCGGTGTGGTGGCGCGGTGTTGGGCGGCGGCACGGCTGCAGCGCCTGCCCGGGCTGAGGGAGAGCACCGGATTTGCAACTCTGGTCTTCCTCCCTACTTTCTCTGTACCTTTGTCGCACGGCTGAAGCGTTGGGGGGGGCGCTGGACGTGCAGAGTCTGTGTACTCCCTTCCTACTTTTTCTGCACTTTTTGTCATACATTTTTGACAAGAAGTGCTGCTGCGGTGTGTGGTGTGTGGTGTGCTCGCAGCGGGGCGGCGCCCCCCCCTCCCCGCCCGTACTTCCTCCCTGCTTTTTCTGTACTTCAGGTCTAACAGAAAAAAATGTGCTGTTGCGTGTGTGTGGTGTGTTGTGGCGTGCGCGCAGCGGCACGACGCTCCCCGTCCCCCCACAGCAGCGCCTCCCAGGTGAGCGACCCCCGAGATGACGACGACAAGGTGCCTTCGGACGACGGCGCCCCCGCCGCCGCCGCCGCCGCAGCCCCCAACTACACAGAGGCCGCCCAGCAGCTTCTCGCAGGGCTGGCGGCCCCGCGCCGCGCGCTCACGCTGCCGCCGGCGGCCGCCAGGGCCGATGACGGCGTCCCCCCTGCGCCCACGCCAGCGAGCCCTCGGGACAGTGTGCTGGTGCGCGTGGTGGCGGCGGCACTGCCGGCGACGGCGGCGGTGGCGAGGGCGGCGGCGGCACTGGAGGGCAGCAGCGACGGTGAGTGCGCAAGGGGGGTGGGAGGGGGGTGGGTGGGGCGTCTGAAGATAGCTAGTCAAGTGCTTGAGCAGCGTTGCTAGGTTGCTGCACAGCTGCGGCGTGGTTGGTGCATCTGCAGGAGATGAGCGCTGGGCGAGTTCGGGCATGGGCTGGGCCAACATGTCGTCTAGCGGCGGCGCTCGTTTCTTGTTTTCTAGTTGTGCGCGCACATGTGTGGCAGCAGTTGGTGTGGCAAGCTGCAGCCCTCGGGAGGAAGGTGCTTGGAAACCAGTGCACTGCTGCTGCTGCCACTGCTACCGCTGCTGCTGCCACTGTTGCCGCCGCCACGGCTGCTGCTGCCGCCGCCACGGCTACTGCTGCTGCCGCCGCCGCTGCCGCTGCCGCCGTGGCTGTTGCTGCTGCTGCTGCCGCCGCTGCTGCTACCGCTGCCGCTGCCGCCACCACGGCTGCTGCTGCTGCCGCCGCCGCCGCGACTGCTGCTGCTGCTGCTGCCGCTGCTGCTGCTGAGCACTGACGCTGAGCATTCCTGCTGCTGACCGCCGCTCGCCGCAGGCGAAGGCCGCTACGACGACGAGGAGGACGACCGCTACAGCGAGGATTTCGACCACGCGGCGGGCACCGCCACCGCCCACGGCTCCTTCCGCCGCGCCACACGCGGCGCGTCCTTCCTTGGCGCCTCCCGAGACCGCTCCTACTCCCTCTCCTTTGAGTACGACGCAAGCGTCACCGAGGTGGCAGACACTCCCTTTGCCGCTGTCCCCGCCGCCGCCGCCGCACCAACGCTGCTGCCGCCAAGGCCGACCGCCGCCGCCACGGCGCCCGCGGCGGTGGCGGTGCCGGCCGCTGCCGCGGCTGCTGTGGCGGTGCAATCAGTGACGCCCGCAGCTGCCGCTGCCGCCCCTGGAGCTGGTGCGGCCGCAATGGCGGCACCCGCACGCCGGCGCTCGGTGACAGCCTCGCCAGCAGCCAGCACGGGTGGTCCGGCAGCGGCGGCAACGGCGCGGCGCAGCAGTGGTAGCGGCGCCGCTTCCACAGCTGCTGCGGTGGCGGCAGCGGCGGTAGCGGCGGCGGCAGCAGTGGTGACGCCTGCAGAGGCGGCGGCGGCGGCGCTGCGGGCGCGGGGGGCGGAGGTGACACCTGGCGGCGTGGTTGTGGACAGGTCGCAGCAGGCCATGGACGAGACGGAGCCGCCGGAAGATGAGGTGGGTGGGGGCGCACTGTGCTGTTCAGGGCGCACTGATGCAGCAATGCGTGCGGTTACAACATGAGTGGCTGTCGTGAGAGGCGGCTGCGGCGCGTTGCGTGTTGTCTCGCCATCTGAGCTGCTCGTGGTGTGTGCTTAAAGTATGTACTTGTGGTATACTTCAGAACAACTTCTAGTACTTTTACTTAATTGCACCTGTGGACGTGCAAGAGCCCATGTCATGTGTGCCAGCACGGCCAGCAGGGCAAATGCATGGAAAAGTATGTGTACGAACAAAGAAAGGGCTAGCGGGTGCCAGCAGACTACCTAGGGCACGACCTGCCAGGGCAGGTCACCCGCCAGGGTGTCATGCAAGGCCGAGGACTTCTAGTAATACTTTGGAAGTGTCTACATGCCACTGTCGGCACATGCGCTTGCTCAGCACAGCGGAGTCATGGCTGCTGTGTGGCAAGCGTGTGGGCCACCGTAGCAGCCGCCCCGTCACAAACTGTGGTGCAGTTTGCGGGTGGCACTGCACTGAGCGCCGCAACGAGGCCCTGACTTGCATACTTCGGCGGGCGGGGCGCGCACTCACAAACCACCCACACCCCACCCCCTCACTACCACCACAGCCGCCCTGCATCACTGTCGCCACCACCACGCCCCCCCCCCTGCTGCGTCGTCTGATTGCCCCTCCCCCTTGCTCCGCCTCTGGTTCACTACCCCCCCCCCTGATTGACTGCCCTCCCCTTCCCCCCTGGGTAATGTGTATGCAGAAGCTGGAGGTGCTGCCGCGGCGCTGCGCGTGGCACGCGCGCGCGTCGTTTGCCTTTGACGCGGAGCGCGGCCGCCGTGTTCGCAGCTGCGGCACGCAGGCGCACGGCAACACGGCCGCCGTGCAGGCGGACATCACTGTGTACAGCATGGCAGGTGGGTGTGCTGCTGCTCAGCGGATGGTCAATAATAACTACTACTAGTAGTGCGCGCGGCTCTGCATGGCACCCTGGAGGGTGACCTGCCCTGGCAGGTCGAGCCCTAGGTGGCTTTCGGGCACCCGCTAGCCCTCTTCTTTGTCCGTACACATAATTTGTCGTGCATTTGATCCGTGTCATGGCCGCCTGTGAGCGTGCTGGCATGCATATGTCATGGGCTCTTGCACGCCCCCAAGTGCAAATAAATAAAACTACCACTACTAGTAGTGTAAGGTCCCAAGATAATGTACAAAGTATTGATTATCTAATTGGTAGTTCGAAGTACCGGTATATGAACTCACTTCAGTACTACGTAGTATAAGTGTAATGGACAAGCTGATGATGCGGAAAGTTTGACAAGTCGACGAGTTCGTTGTAAACTCAAGTACGAATAGGATTGGATCGTTCAAAGAAAGGCGACAAGGTGCAGAGACTCGACGGGAACTACCTAAAATGATTTGGGTAAGTGAGAGTCAAACTTTTAATCTTTTAATCTTTGCTGCCTCATGTTCATGGTGCACTAACGATTGAAACTGCGATTGAGAGTGCGGGGCGGTGTCGGCCCCGCGCGCCCGCACTACAGTGAGACCCGCACTGAGACCATTGGCGGCTTGTACTTGGAAGAACAACGACGTGTACGGCATGGCAGGTAGGTGCTGTGCGTGCGTGCTGCTGCACAGCAGATGTTGCTGCTTCGTTTTCATTTATTATTGTTGCAGTCATTGTTTGCGGGGTGACCGCGGCTGGGGGCAAGCACATGCCGCCGCTGCTACTGCACATCAGGCACCTCCTGACGCTGCCGCCGCCGCCGCTTCTACCGCTTCTGCTGAGCATAAGCAGGCGCCGAAAGCGCCCTTGACGCCCGCCTCGCCCGCGGCGGCGTCGGCTACCAGCCCGGCGGCCCCTACGCCTCTGGCCGCTTCCACTACGAGCTCGGCAGCAGCGTCATGCCGCTGGCCCCGGCGCCGCCACCACAACTGCCGCCGCCGCCCCCGCCACCGCCGCCCGCACAGCCGCACTGCTGCGCGCCGTCACAGCCACAGGGGCAGTGCGCAGCATGTGCACAGCGGGCGGCGGCACCAGTGCACCAGCCGGCGCCGGGGATGGCGGCGGCGGTGTGGGGGGCGTTGGGGGCCGGGCAGGGGGTGGGGGCGACGGGGCTGGGCGTGGCGCAGGCGTACTTGCAGCTGCTGAGCACTGCGCAGGTGGGTGTGCAGCGTCTGCCGCACGGAGTGGCAGGAGGAGGGTGATTGGTGCGCCTCCAACGGCGTGTGAAGCAGTTGAAGTTGGTGTGGCAGGAGGAGCGTGATTGGCCCGCACCCAATACCGTGTGCACAGCTGAAGTTGGTGGCAGGAGGAGGGTGGTTGGCCCGCACCCGCGCTGTGTGCAGCAGTTGAAGTTGGTGATGCACTTGAAGTGTATCGCACACACACCGCAGCCAACAGAATGGGAGTTGATCGCCGTGGCCACCTGCCAGCGACCTGCTGCACGTACAGGTGGCCAAACCAGACGCGCAACCGCTGCCTGAAGCGCTCAACCTGCCTGCGCCCTCAGCACATGCCGCCACCGCCGCTGCTGCGGCTGCCACTGTGGAACCTTGCCGCAACCCAGGCGGAGGCTGCAACGGCGCGCCGACGGCTACAGGAGGCAGTGCCATACGCCGGCTATGCCCCCCCGCCGCCCCCGCCACCACCCTCACAGCCCTCACCGGCCCCCCCTACCTCGCCTGCTGCTGCTGAGCAGCCGGCTGCTGCGTACGCAGCGCCAAGTGGCGGTGGCGCAGTGCCCGGAGAGGCTGGGTTTGGCGCTGCGGCCGCGGCAGCTGCGGCGGCGGCGGGCGCAGGTGCGGGCGCGGGCACAGCGTGGGGTGCTGGGGAATGGGGGGTGGCGGCGGACAGCAGCAGCTTCGAGGGCGCTTTCAGGTGCGGAACCGCCTCTGAGAAGTACGCTGATGTTCACACTCTGTGGTTCAGGGGTCAATAATACAAGGGACGCCTAATTGGTATGCAGACAGTGTAGGAGCTGCCCAACCCGCCGCAGCCACCCCTCCTACAGCGGCGGCGGCGGGCACCTTGGTGTGCGAGTTTTACATGGGGCTGCCATCGGTCCAGGCACAGCTGCCAGGCACGGCTACTGCTTTGGCATTTGGTGGCATGACAGGGGTAGGCACACGCGCGGACTCCGGCGCACTTAACAAAAAACCAATGTGCAGGAGAGCGCCCATCGGCAGTGTGGCAGCTTGCGCGCCTGCGGTGTGCCAGCACCAGGGCAGCAGGCCGCGACCCATGGCATATGGCCAAGGCTGCGCAACCCCCGGAGACTGGCACACTTGTCAGCGTGGAAAAAGCTTACAGATTACTCGCTGCGTTAAGGTAACACACACCGTAGGTGGACATGTTGGTGCCGATACCTGTTCATCACATGACGACCTGTGTGATGGTATGCAAGGCGAGCATAATGCCGTGCATCATCCGCAAAAGTACACTCAGACGTTTCCTGTGCCATCCTACGTGGTATAACCCATTGCATTGGCTGCGACTGCCACCACTCGCTTTCATGCGGCTCACACAGGCGCCAGCTGGATGGCATGCGGTCATCGCTGCTGCGCCTCAAGCTGCGGCACGAGGTGAGCAGAGGGTGCACACGCGCGCGGGTACATGCAAAGTTCCACGAGCAGCGTAGGTGCACTAGTGTACTGCCGGGAGTATGTGTTATCTAGCACATACACCCATCATCATTGCGGCATCAACTCCTTGGCAGTGGCAGCTGCGCTGTCGGCGCCGCCTCATGCACCGGTGGGTGTGCGCCGCACGCTGCCACTTGTGATGCAAGCAACGCCATATTTACACTGGGGCTGCTGCTGAGCAACGCACTGCCTCCACCCCGATGGCCTACTGTGCTGAGCACAAAACATTATGGAAGATGTTGCAAGTGGGTACAGCGAAACAAATTACGCTCCCCCTTGAACCACCACTGCTGCCGCTGCCGCTGAGCACCGCCGCCCTTGTGCACGCCAACCGCTGCCTCTTATCACTGCCACTGAGCACTGCAGCTCTTGCGCAGCCACCTGCTGGCTCTCACCGCTGCTGCTGAGCACCGCCGCCCTCACACACGCCAACCGCTGCCTCTCACCGCTGCTGCTGAGCACCGCCGCCGTCGCGCACGCCACCCGCTGCCGGTCACCGCCGCTGCTGAGCACCGCGCCGCCCTCGCACGCCAACCGCTGCCACTCACTGCTGCTCAGCAGACGCCAACCGCTGCCTGTCACCGCTGCTGCTGAGCACCGCCACTGCTGAGCACCGCCGCCCTTGCGCACGCCACCCGCTGCCTCTCACCGCCGCCGCCGAGCAGGCCGCGGGGCGCAGCATGTACAGCGGGCACACATACACCTCGGCCTCGGACACCGCCCTCCACGCCCAGCGCTGGCGCCCAAAGGTCCTCACCATGGAGGAAGCTCTCCAAAGCTGCGGGCTCGTACCGGACCCCGTCCCCAGTGCCTCTTCCCAAGTCCTGTTTGGCGCAACAGCTCCAGGAGGCGGCCCTGCTACGGGTGGCGCCGCCGGCCAGCCGGTGCCGGCCCCGCTGCTGAGCACCGGAGGGTGAGTGGCAAGCGCGGCATGCGGCGGCGCCGCGCCGCCCCCAAGGGTTTTGGCCCATTGGACGTTGCTGGCACCCAGTGGAGGTGCGTGTGGGTGGCAGTAGTGCTGAGCTACCTCACCGCTGCAGGCACGCAGGGAGGGCGCGCATGCCGAGCTGGGACAGCAAGGGACAGGGTACCCTGCACTGCGGTGGAGGGCGGGTGCTGAATACAGCTGCTGGAGCAGGGGCAACCCAGGCACTGGCAGCTTGGGCGGCGGCATGAGAGGCCTGAGCTCCTTTGTGTTGAGCTGTTCAGTGTAACTCGCCGCACGCGCGTGCAGTTGGCAGCGGCGGTGTGCACAAAAAACGCTGGTTGCTGTGCAGAGCGCGCGGTTAACACATGTTAAAATTTGACAGCGCGCGTGCATGTGTACAATGGGTGACCTTGCGATGGCGAACACAGCTGCCCGTGGTGGTGTTGTTGGCGCAGCTGAGCTGGGCTGCGCTGTGTTGACAGCACGGCAAGTCTCGCATACGTATTTATAAATAATTACATGCAAGACCCCTTATAAAAATCGGTGGTGTGCATGGGCGTCGACGGCTGCGTACTGGCAATTTCCTCGTGTGTGACTGGACCTGGCTTGCATTGCAAGCATGGCGCGTGTGTGCTGCATGTGATACCGCCTCCCGCCCGCACGCTGGCTGACACGCTCAGCGCTGGCATGCATGGCATGACCCTTTGTATCGCCGCGACCTGCATTGCACCGTATACATGCACACCAGCATATACTTCACAAAGTATATCTGGTATACTGCACAACTTTGTACATAAATATATACTGGAGTGGATGCATGTATGAGTTGCATGCACCCTGTCTTCCACTGGCCGGTTCTGTGAAACCGTTGAAGAGGTTCAGTTGGGCATCTTTCCATCGGCCACCAAAAATGCAGGCGGCCGCCAGCCATGGTCAAGGGTGTCTGTCCACCTCTCGCGCAGCTTCTGTATGTGCAGTTTGCACAACACAGCTGGGTTGCTGCCACTTGCAAACCCCAGGCTGAGAGCCTTAAGGCAAGGTGAAAAGCCTTCCGCCTGCACCGCTGCCGATGTTTGCGTCGGCAGGTCGAAAGGCGCCGCGCGCCGCACACTCCATGAGCGTCGCCTGCATCCGAGCCAGCTGCAATCAACACGCCGTGACAGTACAGAGACAAACAGAGTGAAAATTGGCACCATAGCATGAGGTAGGGATTCCCAGACCCTTATAGCATGTGAACATAAAGCCGTGGCACCTAGCCAAAGCGCTGCAGCGTATGCTACCCAGCCAAGGCCGTGCTGTGCAAGAGATGCATGCTGCGTTGTGCTGAGCACGTGAGCACCGCCGGGCATTTGACACCGCCACGACTGCATGCGCTGACAGGCTGGGGGGTTGGAGTGGCATGTATGTGCCCACCTGAATCGCCTCCTGCCGCTCTGGTGACAGCCGTGGCAGCTCATACAGGGAGCGGTAGTCAACACAAGCCTGCAACAACAACAAAAGCGCAGAGGCTGCGGCTGAGGTGCAAAGGTTACATTGTGCATGGTGTACGTGAGTGCTGTTGGCTGACCCACTTCAAGGCATGCCATGGCATGCACAGGTCTGTGCTCTGTGGCGTGCTGACCCCGCCCAGCACCCAGCTTCCAGCTCCAAGGCCTTCACTGCTCATGCCTACCCATGAAGCCGGCTGCCGCATGCCCGCCACCATTGTACGTGGGTCGTCCATGCCCACAATTGCAAGCACGTGTACATAGTGAAGTACTGGTGAAGTACTTCAAAAGGTACACAACTGCGCCGCACCACTACAGCTGCAGTGGGCTGCAATGTGCCTAGCGCCTACACAAGGGGGCCACATAATGGCTGGTGAGCAGCCCCCCGGCGGTAGCCACTGCACCTGGTGCATTCGCCCACTCTGACGCCACTCAACACAACTGCAGCCCCCCCCCCCCCCCCCCCCCCCCCCCCCCCC
>JAULBY010042910.1:0-13097 GCA_032358315.1 Ophiocytium majus
GCAGAGTGGTTGAGGTGTACGGCCCAGAGTCGAGCGGAAAAACCACAGTGGCGCTGCAGGCGGTTGCCCAGTGTCAGAAGGCCGGCGGCACGGCGGTGTTTGTGGACGCGGAGCATGCCCTCGACCCCACCTACGCGGCTGCGCTCGGCGTTGACATGCACGCCCTGTATGTGTCCCAGCCGGACTGCGGCGAGCAGGCCCTCGACATTGTGGAGACGCTCGTGAGAAGCGGGGGGGTGGGGGTGGTGGTGGTTGACAGCGTGGCGGCGCTGGTGCCGAGGGCGGAGCTCGAGGGGGACATGGGGGACCACCACATTGCGCTGCAGGCGCGACTCATGAGCCAGGCGCTGAGGAAGCTGACGGGTGAGTGGGGCGGGCGGTGCCGGTGCCTCGTGTGTGTGTGTGGGGGGGGGGGGGTATGTTGGGGGGGGCGTGGAAAGCCTGTGCATGCTTGCACGCTTGACTGGAAGTACCGGTAGCAGCTTGTGTATAGGCGCACGGTGTGTTCATACTAGTGGTATGCATATGTAGTACATGACATGGTATACTGGACGTAGGTACGGACGGCGAGTCACAATTTTCTGTGGGCTGTCACAGCTGCGTACACACCCGCCACTGTTGGGTGTTGGAGCTGTCCCCAAAACCTATGCCTGACACACATCACTGCTTGCTCATAGGCGCACGTGTGACCGAACCCATGACTTGGCAGAGCCAGCCCCACACGCTTCAAGCTTCACGAGCAGCTCTTGCTGTTACACCTGTCATGTGTCACACACTGTACAGCTGCGCATCAAAACAGCAGACTGGGTCACGAAGCAGCGGCTCCTGACCGCCCCCGCTGCCGCCGCCGCTGCGCACCTGCCGCTGCCGCACCCGCTGCGCCAGCCACCCTCTCAAAGACAAACACGTGCATCATATTCATCAACCAGATACGCAACAAGGTGGGGGTTGTGTTTGGCAGCAACGAGGTGACGACGGGCGGCAACGCGCTGCGCTTCTACTCTAGTGTGAGGCTGGAGGTGCGGCGCGGTGCGCAGATCAAGCGCGACGGGGAGGTCATCGGCAACGTCTGCAGGGTCAAGGTGCGCGCCGTCTGCAGTCACTTGGCTTCTCGTTTCTGAAAAACGAGGGTTGCAGAGTAATCAACTAGGCGGGTGAGGGCGTTCAACTTCTCAACCCTAGGAAGGATGAGGCTGGTGACTTCGCTGCCGCTGAAAACTTGATCTAGATTAGTACCAGTAGCATCATTGATTTGTTGATCTAGGACAATAAGGCTGAATACTTTGCTGACCCTGAAAGCTCCATTAAGGGTAGTGAGGCTAGTCAACGGCTGCAGGTTGAAGGTACGTGCTGTGTGCAGTCACTTCGCTGTCTCTGAAAAGTCAACCTAGGAGGGTGAGGCTGGACGCCTCGCTGCCTCTGAAAACTCAGGCTAGGAGGGTGAGGGCTGATCACTTTGCTGCCGGCGCCACCTCAGTTTCGGAGAGTCAGGCTGGTCACTTCGCTGGCACTGAAAAATCACTCTAGGAGAGCGAGCCTGGTCACATCGCCGCCTCTGAGACCTCAATCTAGGGTAGTGGCGCTGGTCTAAGTGTCCGCCGGCGATTACCCTTTGTGAGGCGCGAACGCAGCAAGACAGCGCCCCCAGCCGACAGCAAGGGTTTTTGCTTTACGCCCTAGCTCCAGCTTTTTGGCGGCTGCTACCTTTTTTTTGTAAATGAAGTGTGGCATGTTCTTTTGTTTTTCGATGTTTGGCGGAAGGATAGAAAAACATGCACATGCCGCGCACACGCGGCGGCATGTGCGCCTGTGGGTGGTGAGGCAGTGCAGCTAATTGCAGGTATGAGTCCACTAACGTAAAAATCACAAGCGATGGCTATGGTGGAGGTTTTCATGTACTGTCTTGGCACGTGCTTGTGTACCATGGCGGCGCCAGGATTTTGGGGGCTGGGTGCAGGCGCAAGTGGTTGGCGCACTACTCTGTATGGCGCCCTGGTGCACAACCTGCCCTGGCAGATCAAGCCCTAGCCCGCCGGCGGCTCAGGCGAAGCCTGCTAGCAGCACTTGTTGTTGTTTACTGTGCCAAGTTGTCAGTACGCCAATGTGGGGTTGGGCATATACCATTGCTTCACGTTGGCCCGCATGACAGGGGGCTCTAACAGGCACGCCCCACAAGTGCAAAAAACACAAAACTGCCAGAGTCCATGCCACTGACCGTGTGTGTGCAGCATCACTGTCACCTTGTCTGCGCACCACACGCAGCGCTCACCGCCAGCCATGTTGTGACTGCTGTTGGTGGCGTGTACAGGTGGCCAAGAACAAACTGGCTCCGCCGTTCCACACCGCAGAATTTGACATGCTCTACGGCTCTGGCGTCGACAGGTGAGCGAGTCTGCTATGCCGCAGCCAGCACATATGAAAACTCAATCTAGGAGGGATAAACTCTAGGTCTCCCCACCGGTAGGGGGGCCGTCACCCTGGGCGGATCCGTGCAAGGGGGTGAACAAAGCAAGATAGCGCCTAAGAAGAAGCAGCCATCTCGCACCTACCGAAGCGCAGATTCCATCATAGAGTGTGGTGTGTTCAAGTGTAAGGTGCAGGCACCGTGGCAGCAGCAAACTCACTTGTATCGTAGCAGCAAACTCACTTGTATCGGAGCAGCAAACTCACTTGTATCGGAGCGGTGGCAGGCTGGTGACGCTAGCGCCAGGTGGTGGTCCCCACCGGGGCAGAAGCAAGCAGTGGTGCAGAAGCGGGCATCTGTTCTTGGACACGCATACCCAAGTATGGTAACCTGGGTATGGTACCTCACATACTCGAGTATTTAGCCCACGCTGGTGTGCAGCTCACGCGCCATCTCGGGTCGCTCCACCATGCCCAGCGGTAATGCTTCAATACTTGAAATTTCACTTGAAGTAGTACTTGAAGTACGTCCAGTACCCATTGCGGCCGGCTGGGCACAGTCATGGATGTCAGGCGGGGCGTCCAAACACTAGACCTTGATTGCCTTAGCATGGCTGGGTAGTTTTACCGCCTCCTCACACGCTACGAGCCAATTTTCACCTAACCTGGCATTTCGCGGCAGCAGTGCTCATGCGCACCCTGCACCCCTGCAAGCCACCTCATGCGCTGAGCACCTGCACGGCCACTGCCTATGTAATACCGTATTTGGCATGGCATGGCTGGGTAGTTGCAACGCCTCCTCATGCGTGAACACACGCAGCCAACCGCTTGACACGGGCTAGCACTACGCGTCAGCAGTGCTCATGTGTAGTGATGGGTCAGAGCGCAGAAATTTTGCTTTATATGCCGTATAATGTATACAGATGAACGAATTTATACGGCAAATACGCCGTATATCGCGTTTCTGGGCGTAGAAATAGTCCGTATTTTGTATAACGTATAAAATATGTTACACAAAATGCCGTGACCCAACACTACTCACGTGCACCCTGCACTCATGTGCTGAGCACCTGCATGGCCGCCTGCATGCACCTGTGTGCGCTCAGAAATGGCGAGCTGCTAGACCTGGGCACCACCTGCGGTGCCGTTGTCAAGAGCGGCAGCTGGTACAGCCTCGGCAACGTGCCAGCAGCGCTGGGCGGTGGTGCTCAGCAGGAGGGGGTGGAGGGTGGGGCTCCGCAGCTGCTGCAGAGCGGGATGCTGCTGGGGCAGGGGCGCGAGAAGGCGAAGGCCCTGCTGGCGGAAAACACACAGCTGGCACAGGCGCTGGAGGCGGCTATCAGGTGTGAAGAAGCGGTTTTCTGGTTGCTGGTGCTTGGTTTGGTGTTTTGCTGTGGGTGATGCTTGGCTTGCTGCGCAATTTGTGTGCCACCAGTGACAAGTTAATGGGTAGGTTACTGGGCGTAGGCACATGGTGCGATTTGGCGCTTCACGTGTAAAAGCCGCTTGATTACATCAACTTATGCCACACACGCAGAATACTGCTCTATGCCCCTGCGTTGGCTGTGCCCCGCTACAGTCATGCCTGGTTCCATAATGGCACGCACTCCAAGAGCGCTTGCACCGCCCTTGAAGCATAAACCACACAGCCACAATGGCCGCTTCCACCCTTATCCACCTCCTCCACATGCCCTGCCCACATCGCTTTTGCAGCAAAATGCTGCGCCAGGGGGGTGCGGCCGCCGCGCCGCGCGCAGTCACCGCAGATGAGGAGGAAGATTTGGAGCGTGGCAGCGAGTCTGAGGGAGAGGGTGCTGCTGAGCAGCAACGGGCCTGAGCTGCTGCTGAGCACAATAAGCCGTGTTATGGTCACTCACTGCACATGGCATGGCGGCACTCGCCATTGCACGGCGGGGGTTGTGGTGGCGCTTGGGTAGCAAGGCTGTGCTTGCGGGTTGGGGCAACGTACGGTAGCAGAGTGGCACGCCGTGGGGCTCCGTGGCCCGTGCAATTTTGTTGCACCGTGTGTGCCTGCAGTGCTACATGTGATGACTATAGCTATGGTGCTCAGCAGCAGCAGGTTGGCGGCCGAGTCGCTGTTGCTATGTACAGAAGTCAGACCTACATGCAAAGCACACAATTGTTATATACCACAACTGGTAGCACCAGTACATGCACTTCATCAAAGCATGGCCTGAGCACGCCCAACTCGTCACTGCTTGTGTGCTGTGACCGCATGCGTGCATGCTATCACTTGACCACATTTATGCTACCAATGTTTGCCACGTGCTGATTGTGGCTTGTGCGGCCACCACATATATGTATACACATATTATCGTGATTTTATCCAACTCCGCTTGGGGCGCGGAAAGCCTTAATTTCAAGTACCTGATGTATGATACACGATATTCACTGGCGTCACAGCCGAAGTTCACAATTGCACATGCTGCGGGCTGCCACGGCCGCCGCTGGCGGCCGTCATGCCTGCCGGCTGGCACACCTCCGCCATTGACATGGCTCATGTAGGTTGTGTTGCACCCGAGGATTAATGCTTGCCCAACAGACACGCACGGGTGGTTTTGGTGTCACTGGCAGGCTCTGAAAGCTCCGCACACAAACACAACAGTACAGCGTTGTTAGTGCTGATGCACAAGGTACCAGTACGAGTGCGTCATTTCACATGCGCTCGCCGCAGCCAACTTGCCAGTTCGACCGACTGGTTGGCAGCTGCAACTGTGTGCTGCTGCATGTGCCCGCAAATTTATTTTGGCATATGAAATCCATAAAGAACCACTTCGCGGCGTAGCATTGTGCACCTTCTGCAGGACAGGTACTTGTCCACTTCTGCTCCGGATCCTTGGTGCTGTGTCAACAGATACTGCAATGGCACCACCAAAAATAATTGCTCACCCACAGCTATACAAGAACAGCAGCAAAGAGCAGTGGTAAAACAAAACAGAACAAAAAGACCTTGTATTTCACCCAGAAGCATACGTTTTGACATGGCTGCTCCGTTGCAGCGAAATATTTCCTCGCTTCTGCCCGCCACAGGTGTCCGCAAAACTCACACAAAACCAAACACTGAAGCAACCATGCCCTAACCAGCACACCGCGTCCTGTAGAAGTTGGCACCGCCGCTGAGCCGCTTGTACTGCAGCACACCTCCAGCTGCGGTCACTCAGAGCTTCCCTGGGTGGTTGCTGCACTTGATGTTGTTGACGGTGCGCAGCTTCCAGTGTCAACATGGGCGCAGCATGGCCCTTGCGCTGCCTCATGCTGACATGCACAGCCTGGGCTCTTGCGCAGCCACAAGTGCACACCAACAAATCTACTCAAGCACTTTAAGTTGCAGCAACTGTGATGCCACACTTGGGGGGGGGACCGCCACCGGACCACAACGGGGGGAGCCAGGTCGATAGGCGAGCGGGGTGTCCGAGTGGGCAGGCAGGCCCGCCATAGGATATACCACCGTCTGGAGTCCCTACCTCACACAGGCACGTCATGCGCGTGCCGGCACGCGCTGCTGCGCCATGCGCGTCCCAAACTGGTCGTCCCATCTAGAAAACGCAAAGGGGGCACACGTGCAGCGTGGCAGCAGCGCACCGCACCAGGCGGCAGCAGGCGGTTACAAAACAGTTGCGTATGGGCACCGGTATGCCATGTTCTGCTGTGACATGCGAGTACCACGCACCTGTGTTGGTGGCGCCAGCAGCAAGGTGCGCCTCTGTGTGTGTGGGCGCTCGCAGCAGCCAGTATTGAAACACACCGTGACAGGGTCGAAGGGAAGGCTGTGCTGCCGTGTACACTGGTACACTGTAAGGGGTGCTACCTGCAGTAGTAGCGATTGCCGCTGTGCATACCGGTCAAGCACGGCTGTGGTTGGGGCCTTTTAAAAGTTTGGGGGGTGCGCAGCTCCACAGATGTTCACACAGGTGTACAACAATTTACAGTAGCAGATCAGAAAGCCAAGGGTGGAGTGCATTGCGGCACAACGGCAGCTGCTGCTGGTGCTGGCAGGCACACTACACCCGGGGGCAGTCTGTGCATGCATGGGGGGTGGATGTCACCACCACATGTGTCACACCGGGGGGGTGCTGGTGTGGTGAAGTGCTGCACTTCCTGCTAGTGATGGGTCACGACGCATAACGTATTTTATGGCGTATTTGCCGTATCAATGCGTCCATCTGCATATGTTATACGGCGTATTCACATACTTGAAGTACGTTATACGGCGTGTAATGCACAAAGTATGTGTACGTTCTGGCCCATCACTACTCACTGCGCATATGCCAGCAGCTCCTTCTCGCTGACCGAGGGCCGCATGCTGTACAGCGCCGCCTCGTAGTGCTCGCGGCTGATGGGAGGCAGGTCGTCTTTCTGCGCTTGCAGCGGTCGCAGCACCATTGCGACAGCGGCAGGGGACAGTGTCAGTGCTATTGAATCCGCATAATACACATAGAAGTATGAGAAGAAGCAATGCTTCTGAAGTAGTGTCTCTAGTGCACAAGCACACACCTCCTGGAATCAGTGACCAGGAACCTGAGGTGGCTGTTGCATGCGACACGGGCTGTGTTTTTGGCCCCAACAACCAAACCTCTGCAGCTAGACATGGCGGACACAGACGTGTGATCTGAGTGGTGAACGCGTGCCCTCTGTACTCCCCCCCATCGTGACTGCAGTGCAAGCGAGCCTGCACTACCATCCAGCCACACCTGCAAGTAAAGCCCCCTCTCGAACCCCTTGGCAGGGGTCCCAGCATGCTGTGCAGGGAGGGGCCTCCATACCCATGTCCTGTAACTAGGTGCATACTTAAGTACATGTACGGCATCAGCACTTTTTGTTGGCCCTTGAAACCGTATTCGCATTTTATGATACAGTAGCATGTTGCAGTGCTAGTCTTTTCACTTGTGGGCGTGCAAGAGCCCAAGACACGCATGCCAGCATGCACCAAGCAATGATACACGCCCGGCACTGTATACTTCGTAAAGTATATACTGCTGAAGTATACGCGAACTAGCACATGTATGTGGTACTACCTAGCAGTACTACAGTAACAGTTTCCAGATGGGTGCAGGCTGGGGCGCCGGCATGATGCCTACCGATATCCTGAGCACGGCCCCTCCGACGTCCCTGATGGGCCCCAGGGATGCCTCGCGACACAGCGCGTCCACGTCCGCGCCAGAGAACCCTGCACAGCCGCACAAAGTCACGCAAACATTATGTGTGCAAGCTGTCAAGCAGAATCCCATATCAAAGAAGGTATAAGTTCAGTAGCATCAGCAGTGGCGTGTGATTCACACACATTGCCGTGACCAAAGTTTTGTGCAGCCGCAGCAGCAGCAGCAGCAGCAGTGCGGCCATGCGCATGTGTCTGTGTGGGTCAGGCAGCGGGTGCGTGCGGCACCCGGTGTGCCATTCCACCATGGCAAGGCCTGCACTGGCGCGGCTGGTAGCGCTGTGCAGCGCCTCAGGGGGGGCGGTGATGGGCGTTGATGCGGTGGGGGGGCAACAGGTGTCATGCCTGCTGCTGACGCGCATGCACACATAAAGGCTGGATGCTCCGCATCCGTGGCCAGAATGCCAGGGCAGTGACTGGAAGCCATGCTTGCTGCAGGCATGCTGCATGCCACCAAGGAGAGTGTCACTGCATGCCCATAATGCCACAGGCGCATGCGGAGCAGCCGTGGCAGGTGGGCACACCCCACAAGTTGTGCACGTTAGGTACGACAGCCGTGCTGCAAAGTGCACTTGTGATTGAGTGCGGGGTAGTGTCACCCCTCCAGCACACCGCACTAAGCAAGACTTGCACTAAATCACATGCGGCGTTGGTATAGGTACTTTGGGTGGTCTGTGACAGGCCTTTGGGCCCCGTACTAAACCGTACTTTACACAGAATTAGGGCGGACAAAGTCGGGGGTCTTCTGTACCAGTACGTGATAACTACACAGATGTGTGCAGCTGAGAATGGGAGTTGATTCCCTGTGATGAGGTGCCCGGCAGGCTGGTGCTGCCTGCACACGCTAGGAGGTTTGGCAATCCTTCAGGCACACTGCTGCCAATGGCGTCGAACAACGCACACAACAAAGGTTGGATAAACATAAAGCCTTTCTGCTACTGGCTTGGCAGCACATTATACCACCTGCTATGCTCCGCCGGTACTCCCGTTGCTGTACTCTGCGGGAGCACCAGCAGAGTATGCACCCTTCAAAATGTGCATCAATATATGACACACTTCACAAGTACCACAGGCGCATGCTACTACTGCAAAGCTGAGCGCACCTTTGGTTCGCTGCACGATGGCCTCAATGTCCTCTGGCGTGATACTGTTGGTGTCTTTGGCCACCAGCCGCATCAGCAGCTGCCGTCGCCCCGCGCTGCTCACTCGCACGCACACACACACACGCACACACACACACACACACACACACACACACACACACGCAGCGGCGCCACATGTGAAGGGAGCACCACAACGGGAGGCAGCTACCAGGTCGAGAGGCGTGCAGGGCGTCCGAGCGGGCAGGCCGGCCCGCCACAGGATATACCGTCGCCAGGAGTGCCTGCCTCATGTGTTGAGCATGCAGCTGCGGTTGTGATGCGTAGTCCAGTGTGCATGACGCAGGCTGGTGTGCACATGATGACCTCAGCGCATGCCATAGTCTAGGTGGAGCTGAAACGCACCCAATAACTAGCACATGTTTGGGGTCTTCTGTCACCGAACTCATGAGATGTGGAGCTCGTTTGGTGGCACCGTAACCACTGGTGGCTCGAATACGCTGCAGCCGCGTGCAACAACACACTGTGTGCCGCACATGTTTGTGTGGTAACATGGGGGCACACCTGTCTGGCAGCGGTATGTGTACGCGCTTGACAAAGCGGCGACGCGCAGCCTCGTCCAGCTCCTGCGGCCTGTTGGTCGCGCCCACCACCAGCACCCTGGGGCGGCGTTGTACATAAATGTGTGTATGTACACGTAAGTCAATCGTACCATTGCGGACGATAAACGCCGTACAAACACACCGTCAGAATGCCGTTTGGTGAATGGAGAATGGTACCGGCGTGTCCAGTTATGGCGTACATGAGTTTGTTCGTCGCGCCCACCACCAGCACTCTGGGGCGGCGTTGCACAGAAAGATACAACATGCAAATGATATACGCCATGCATATATGTGTAGACACTGTAAGAACGCTTTTTGATGAAAATAAACTGTTGCTTTGAAGTACCAGCATGTTGGTCGCGCCCACCACCAGCACCCTGGGGCAGCGTTGTGCAGAAAACGTACTTTGAAGTACAACATTGCAAATGATGTATGCTTCTGAAGTGAATATAGAAGTGTGATTTCACAGTGGTGCTCGCCTGGCATATGAGGTTTCTTTACACACAATGCGGGTACTAACAGGACAATACGGTACTTGCAGGACATAGGCTTTGACGGTGTGTACACACCTGGCATCCGAGTCTGTGCCAGCGCCATCCAGCTGCACCAGGAACTCCGTTTTCAGCCGTCTCGATGCCTCGTTCTCCTCGCTGGAGCGCTGGCACAGCATGCTGTCCACCTGCGGGCGATGCGGTGGCCGCACCACAACCGAATGTTCAGTCACGCTACTGAATGGGAGGAAACAGCGCTTCTCAGGCTTGGAGACCTGCGCTAGCTGTGGGACACTGGCGCGCTCGCACCACCCTGGCAACAAGGTACTTGCATGCTCGATCATGTTTTTTTCCAGTCGGGCGCACCATGCGCACAGGGGTATCTCAATCGTAGTTTGATAGAAAAACATGCATAACAAAGCGCAGTTCCTTTGCCGCGCACACGCCCTGGAGTGCGAGCATATGCCTAGGTCATCACAATCCTCAAGCCTCACGCCGCCAACGCGTGGACACAGCATTGTGTGCCGGGTTCTAACATCATCCATCCGTGGATATGCTGCATCTAGAGCGTAAGCTGCCAGGCATGTGCCATCGCCACGAGCGTGCTGGCATGCATGGCATGGGTTGCACGCCCTCAGGTGCAAAGAAATAACACTAAATCTAGTGCACCGACTATTACAGGCACAAAGCAATTCCTGTGCCACGGAATACGCAGGCGTTTCAGAGGCACACCGCACGCACCTCGTCAATGAATATGACGGCTGGCTGCTTGTAGGCGGCTACGGCAAACAGCGCGCGCACAAGCTTCTCGCCCTCGCCAATCCACTTGCTCATCAGGCTCGAGGCGCTGATGCTGTGGGGCCGAGTGGGCCACAGGTGCAGGCGGCAGCCGCGGCAGCAGATGTCAGCACATGCCATGAGTGGCAGAGCCGCGTCTTGTGGCGGCGCAGAGGTGCTGTGGGCTTCGCAGCAGCGCAGTCATGGCCATCACCACATGTGCAGTCATGGCCATCACCGCATGTTTGCATAAATACTACTCCGAGTACTACAATGTGCTCCCCCGGTACATACTGGTACCACCATACAATACCAGCAGCAGTTTAGGATCGCCCCTCCCCCCCACCACACACACACACCCCGGCCACCATGAGCAGTGCACCGCGCTCCTGGAGTTTGACCTGCATGTAGCACCCTCACAGAGGGGGCTTGCGCTCTAGCACTGCGTGCACACACATTGTTGCCATCTGCAAGCCTCGCAGGCCAATGTGTTGCCAACGAGAAAGTGTGCGCGCAGCCACTGCTGGGAAGTGGCGGCGGTGGCAAATGTGGTTTCGCGCACGCGAGGCAGCAGCTTCCGTGCCAGCCTAGCAAGCATGTGAATACACATCATCGCCCCTGCACTTCTACTCTACCACCGGAGCAGCGCGCAGCAGTGCTCAGCAGGTGCTCAGCAGGCGGTGGCGGCGCACTCACGAGAAGAAGGTGGCGCCGCTCTGGTGCGCGATGGCCTTGCCTATGAGCGTCTTGCCAGTGCCAGGCGGACCAAAAAGCAGCTGCGCACAAGACAACGCGTTCCAGCAACGGCCGTTGTCAGTTAGTGCCACTGAAACGAGTCACCATGGTGCAAAACACACCCTCCCAGCTTGGCGCTGCGTCCTGGGCCAGCTGCACGCGCGGGGGCAGCGTGCCGCTGGACACAGCATTTAAACCTCAAGTTGAAGTTGAAGTTGCAGGAGGCGGTCAAACCGAAGCCGCGCATGGCGCGCACCGCGCTCCACCAGTGAGGGGTGCTGTGAGTTGGTGCCAGTGCAGTAACCATGGTGCGGAACACGCCCGGCCCCCCGTGTATTTGCAGTTAGACAGCCGTGGCACCAGCAGCCAGGGCCATCCAGCAGATGAAGACAGCGGGTGGTGGCGCTGCAAGCTGTGGTACCTGCAGACATCGAGACATTGTTAGTGTGCGGGTGTGCAACTGACGGTGCACTGCCCTGTAGGGCCGTACAACACTGTACAACACGGCGTGAACTTAACGTCAACAGTACCTTATCGAACTCCGCTCCGCTTGGCGCACGGAAAGCCCTATGCAGCGTGCAAGACTGCAACAGCATGGTCGAGCACGCTGTCCCCTGTTGGTAGCCGAAAAGATCGCGCTATGCTCAGCACTTGCACTACGATGTTATGTACTTGGTAGTATACCAAGGACTGTGGATGCAGTCCAGATACATGACCGGGTGGGTAAACCACCCCACGGGCTGCAGCCTAGCAATTTGCCCCAGCCACGGAAGTATCTGGGCTTAGCAAAGCCCAGATAGGCTTTTCCGCATGTAGTGAAGCATGCACAGTGTCCGTACCAGTCCCTTTGGTGCCCTTCACAGGCCGGTGAAGAGGTCTGGTCTGGCGATGCAGTTAATAGAAGTGCAGTGTACAAGTGATATACTAAGTACTTCAGAAGTGTATGTATCGAAGCATGCACGTACCAGTCCCTTGGGTGCCCTACGCAGGCCAGTGAAAAGGTCTGGTCTGGCCATGGGCAGGCACACCAGCTCGTCCACAAGCTTCTTGGCTCCCTCGAGCCCCGCAATCTGTGCGGCAGCGCGACAAACGCTCAGCAAACATGTCATCACAGTTTATTGGTCCGAATGAACTCATGATAAACAGCAGCTGTTGGGCAGCAGGACTAAGAAGAAACCCGATGGTGGTGGTACTGTCGCCGCTGTCATTTGGCTACGCAGGGCATAACACCTCCATCAGGGCAAAAAGAAGCTGGTGATGGCTGGCGGAGTGCAGCGCACAGTACGCTGGTAACCACAGTGACTTGACGCAACTTGGCACCCAAGGCCCACGCACTGCTGAGCCACAGCTTGTGAACACCACATTTGTACACCAAAATGCTGATGGTCAGACCTGCCGCGGGACAGACAGGCGCGCCTGCCAAAAGCGCACCACCGTGCAGCACAAGAGCTCACACAGCGTCGGACTCACGTCATCAAAGAGCACAGGGTCCCCCTTGTGCACAATCTCGCGCTCAATCCGTTCCACCATCTCCGCGTCGCAGTGCGCCAGCTCCGGCGGAAGCTCCGGCTGCTCTCCACCGCCACCGCCACCACCACCGCCACCGCCACCGCCACCGCCGCCGCCGCCGCCACCGCCTCTGGGCCTTGGCGCCTGCCCCCCTCCGCCGCCCCTGCCCCCGCCGCCGTTGCCATCCGTTCTCCGGGGTGGCTCAAAGTGCTTGCGCTTCCGCAGCCCCGCCGCGGCCGGCATGCGGCCGTGCACATTAGCGCCGCTGGTGTAGTCGCCGACGCCGCGCCCCCCCTGCCACCCG
>JAULBY010042921.1:0-13092 GCA_032358315.1 Ophiocytium majus
CCCCCCCCCCCCCCCCCCCCCGCCTCTCACACTTGAGTGCAGAATTTGCGGGGGCAGCGCGGGCACGTGTACGCGCCCTAGTGGCCGCGCGCACTCGCGCCGAGCACTGTGCGATTGGGTCTGTGGTAGCGGCTGCGCGCCGGGCGCTGGCAGGGGGCGACGGCGCTGCGCTGCGAGCACTTGGGAGCCAGGGGCCGCGGCTGGAGGTGGCGGGTGATGCGCTGGCGGCCGTCACGCAGCCCGGCAAGCTCATGAGGTGCGCTCTTAAAATGATACTGACTTACATAAAAACCATTTACTTCTGAAGTAGGTATATGAACTTCGAAGGTATATGGTATAACACGTGTGTAGAAGTGTACATGTACATCGAAATACATGGCATATTGCATGCATTCAAGTGAAATCGACCGCTGCTCAGATTTGGATTTCCAGGATTTTAATACGGTATAACGCGTGTATAGAAGTACATGCTATCAAAATACATGGAATATTGTATGCATTTAAGTGAAATCGACCGCTGCTCAGATTTGGATTTCCAGGATTTAACCCGTTGCGTCCATCTAAAAAGTCGCGCTGCGCCGTGCGTACTGCTACGTTACCAAGCAGCGGGCCACCTCTCAGGGCAGAACACCGCGTCCGTGTCTCAACTCAAATACTGCACCTCAGTGTATAAAAACTAGTAGGAGAACCGTGCGCGCATGCTGTCATGCGTACGTAGAGCACCCACCTGATCTTGGCACTAGGCCCCTCCAACACCTATTGGTGGCCTAAGAACTTGGCAGTGTTGCACACCTAATGTAGCCAGGGCGCCGCTTCATACCCATTGTCCCAGGAGCCACTCTACTTTAGAAATAAGGCCACACTGCTCAACAAACTAACTTAGCTGAACGGCAGGCCAATCCTGTGTGCTATGTGCAGACCGCCCGCTGCCTCTGCCGCCGCTGCCACTGCCACGGTTGCCGCCACCGCTGCCACCGCCGCCGGTCACTGCCGCCGCCGCCACTGCCGTCCCCGCCGCCGCCGCTGCGATCGCCACTGCCTCTGTAACCCCTGCCACCGACCTCGCCGCTGTCACCGCTGCCCCTGCTGTAACCCCTGCCACCGGTGCTGCTGCTGCCACCACTGCCGCCTCTGCCGCCACTGCCCCCACTGTTGCCGCCGCTGCCCATGTTACCAACCTCAACTTCAATTCACAACTTCAACAGCTGGGGTGCCTGCACACTGCACCCAGCGCAAGTGGCTGAGCTGGCGCTGCACCTGCAGGCGGCGGCGGCGGCGCAGCCAGCGCTGCCGGTCGATGCGGCCGTGGAGTGCGTGCTGGCGTGGGCGCAGCAGGCAGAGGTGGGTTATATGCCTATGCCAGACTAGGGTTGTGTTGCTTGTGTTGCAAAAACGCCGCATTTTGTCGCATTTTGTTACACTCACCACACCCGGTGTTAACTGCAGCCGACATTTGTGCACATCAGGCAAGACGAACAAAATACGATCCATATGCGCTACGTACGGACACCATGGTAGCATCCATTCTTTGTTGGACAACTATGTACATGGCGCATGCGCGGTGCACTTCCGTATGTGCGGTGTATAGCACCTCCAGATGTACTTTTTTTTGCGCGCCTACCGTGTCTGGATACCACGAGAGCTGGTCCTGTCCGCAAGTAGTCACTTGGGACGACTGCGTGGCTTGGCGGCCACTCGAAATTTTGTACAGCACCTCCTGAATACTTGCTCGTTTGGTCATGCTTTTTCAAGTCGTGCACATACCATCTGGGCAGGGCTTTCCGCACCCCAAGCAGAGATCAGTTACAGTGCTGCCTGAAGTGTAACATCTTAGGAGCGGCTGTAGCCTTGTTGCAAGTACGTGTTCACACACAGCCGAGACTGCCGAGACGCATACGCAGCGTGGAATCACAACGGTATGCACTTTACATACTCCGATACTGCACCAGTACCTTGCGATGGAACACGTCTAGTGCAATCATGGCTCCCCAACTACACACTATACCACCCAACGCTAAAGTACCATGTGTGGCATACAAAAAATTTACAGCACTTACGCCTTCCCCATAGACAGCGCTGCGGCACACATAGCCCCCAGTGGCTCCTGCTCTGCCAGCTGTGGCCCTTAGCAGTGGCAAAGCACCAGCATCAGCCCCGCGTGTGCAACCAGCTGGCAGCTCGCCCACCCACGTGGCAGTGCTGGGCGTAGGTGCAGTGGCACAGTGCTGCCCTGCCAGACAAAGAGGCCGTTGATGGTTTAAGCGCACGGTGTGCCATGCACTCTAGCCCACCAACAAACTCCTGGTATCATGTAGAGATACAAAATTCCATATTGTGCCACTGGTCGCTCACTGCAATATTGTGCACATCACGCAAGAGCACCAGATACGACCCTTATGCGCCGCCCTGCACGCACCACAGTGGCATCCACTTTGTGTCGAAAAGCAACACTGTATGTACTTCAAAAGTATACGGCGTACCGATATATACGGCATTATGTACATTGCCGTACACCACGCACCAGCCCCAAACACATATTTTCTTGCGGCCCTATCAGCGTGCTCAGCAGCAGATGGTCGTGTGCCTTTTTGCGCCAGCGGGGCGCGCTGGCGCGCCGCTCGCGCACAGGTGCATCACTGAGCCTTGTGTGCAAGCCGATTTTCACCACGCTCTCATGCCGCTCCCGTCGCCCTGTGACGCCTGCCCGCCGCGCAGCCGTGCATGCCGCGCGTGCCCCCCGAGTGGCACTCCCCCGCCTATGTGCGCGGCATCTGCCTGGAGCTGGCGTACACGGCGCACGCCGCGCCACCGCCCCCTGCCGCTGCCGCCACCGAAGCCGCCTCCGCTGCACCGGCCGACTCCGACGAAGCCGCCCCAGCGGGGGCGATGACAGCCGACGCTGATGCGGCCGCGGCGGGCGCTGCTGACGGCGCCGCTGCCGCTGCAGCGGAAGCAAGCGCGGCTGGTGATGACAGCAACACTGCCGCTGAGCTGGAAGGGGGCGACGTGGCGGCAGCCGAGGCGACGCAGCAGCAGGCGGCGGAGGAGCGGGTGGCGGTGGCGGCGGCGGTGCTGCTGGTGCCGTGGCGGCGGCTGGTGCACTCGCTGCTGTGTGCGTTTGCGTCGCGCGCCCCCGCGCTGGAGCAGCTGCTGAGCATACGGGAGAGGTGCTCAGCGGTGGAAGCGGAGGGCACGGTGGTGGGCGCGGCGGTACTGGAGGACTGCGAGCTGTGGTTTGACTGCGGCGGCGGCAGTCGGGACGAGGAAGAGAATGGTGGGTGCGTGTGGGAGACAACGCAGTAGGGAGCGCCTGTGTGTGCTGAGTGCTCAGCAGAGCAGCTGCGGTGTGGAATGTAGAATATGGATTTGCACTTGTGGGTATGCAAGAACACAGGTCAGTGCAAGCCAACAAGTGTCGTTATGGCCATGGCAGATGCCCGGCCGTGTATGCACACTAAACACACACAGTTCCCTGAGCTACCAACAGTTCTGATTTGCACTTGCGCGTGCGCAAGAGCCCAGGTCATGCATGCATGTGGTACTCTTCTGAAGTACTTTAAAGTACCGTACTTCTGAAGTATGTAATGCAAGTAGTGAAATGGCCACGCTGTGGGGCTGTAAACAAAGTCGTCTGCAGGTGCACTGTCAGCACTAGCGAGTGTGGGAAGCAGGAAGACCTGAGCGGCTACCACCTAGGACTCGACCTGCCAGGGCGGGTCATCAGTTGTCAGCTCACGCACAGGCGACAGCAGCAGCACCACCGGCACGAGCGCCGCCGGCACAGCACCACCACCACCATGGCCGCAGATGAGTAGTGATGGGTCACAGCGTATAATTTTTGCATTATACGCCATATAACTTGTGTACATGCGCTGTATAATGTATGCAGATGACTCATCTGAGATGAGCGTATTTATACGGCAAATACGCCGTATATCGCGTTTTTGGGCGTAGAAATACGCCGTATTTTGTATAACGTTGTAACATATGTTATACGCTGCGACCCATCACTACAGATGAGGCATCTGGTGCCATCACACCATTGAACAGTCACTGTGGTGTTGCTCGCGCGCTGCACCTGCCGCCCAGTCGAACTCAAGGTGCTGCAAACAGCACGCCAGGCGGGTGGCACCTACCCACCCACCTCAACATCCCCCCCCCTCCCCCCCTCCCCTTCGCCCTCTCCCTTGCAGCAAGCGCCTACAACGCCACTGGCACGGCGGCGGCCGCGGAGGCGGCACGCGCCGCCTGTGCAGCCGCCTTCACAGACGCAGCGGGACGCCTGGACTGGCGCTGCCTTCTCGCCGCCGGCGCTGCCGCGGTCCCTCCCCCCCCCCTGCCCAGCCCCGGCTTCTCCGAAGGGCTGCAACGCGCGTGCGCCGTGCTTCTCGCGGGCGACGGCGCAAACTTCAACAGTGACACCATTAACTTCAACTCTGCGGCGGCCGCGGCGGTGTTTGAGGGGTGGGACGGTGGGGCGGAGGCGGCGGCGGCGGCGGCGGGCGGGCAGTGGGCGCGCGCGCACGCGCTGTCTGCGGCGGCGTGTGCGCACCAGCTGCTGGATGCCGGCACCGCCGGCGGCGCTGTGTGAAGGCTGTTGGCTGTGATGATGCCTGCGCCATAGGTGATGGTGTTGCCGCTGCCGCCGCGGCCAGCAGAGGAGCCGCCCGCCTGTGGAGACAGGTGGGACGGCACCGCTGGCGTTGGGGAGGGTGGTGCTGGCGTGACGCCAGTGCTGCTGAGCACTGCTGCTGCTTCTGCTGGGCACCCGCTTGCGGTCGTGGTGGGCGCCGCGGGCTGCGGTGGTGCTTGCACAGAGCGTCAGCGAGTGCGCTGCTGGCGTGTGTGGTGAGGTGCACGGCGCACCGTGTGGCGACAGGGCATCGGCACCGGTTCCTTGTTGTAATGTACACACGTCTGCTGCTGATTTTAAAAGAGGGTGTAACTGGCTTGCTGCCACTCGGCTGCGGCGGTGGGACTGCTGCAATGCTGCGTTGTTTGTTGACGTCTCAGTGCACAAAGCGCGTGTACCAGCGGCAGTGGGCACCACGCCACAAGAGCATCCTGCAACGATGCCAGCGAGGGGATGGTGGGTGGGCTTTTGCTGGCCCAGCCTGCGCGTGCTAGCAGCAGCTCACTCGCTCCCGCAGAAAGTGAGCTGCCCCGCACAGCACAGTATACTGCCCCTACGTGCTCACAAAAAAAAACTGCTGAGCAAATGCGAAACGCCCTTTTCGCCCCTCTCACACCCAACACCAGACACTTCCCCCCCCCTGGACATACAAGGGACGGTGGGTGGGATCTCGTTGTTCCAGCCTGCGGCGCGTGCAGCAGCACTGCCCCCGTTGCTTGCAGCCGTAGGAAGTGAGCACTGCTGCACGCGCTCCCCTATCGGGCTCCCAAAAACTGCCCAGCCTTCGGCGTGATCGCCTCTTTCGCCCCTATCGAGCCGGTTTGACCCCCATGTTTGCCAGCAGCGCTAACGTCGGTCGAGTCCCTTGTTGGTCTGTGAATGTGCTGCGTGTCCAGTAGTGATGGGTCACGGCGTGTAACCTATTTCATACGTTATACAAAATACGGCGTATTTCTACGCCAAAAAAGCGATATACGGCGTATTTGCCGTACAAATACGGTCGTCTGCATACGTTATACGGCGTATCTACACATGTTGTGATGATTCACAGTACAACTACTAACAGGGCTAATAGTGCAACGACCAAAAGTGTGTTCTTCAAAAAAAGCTTTTCCTTCAATATTGGGTTCCCACACAGGACAGCGCTTTTTTTTCGCCTTTTCGCAAACCTGCGCCTTTTCGCCTGTCTCGCGCCGGGTTTCACCCGATGTTGTTTTGCCACAGCAACAAAAGCAGTCGTCGACGTCCACCACTAGTGAGCACTGCCCTGCACAGCCACCACGACCTCCGGCATCGAAGCCACCGCCACAAGTACGCCTAGCAGCCTCAAAAGCTTCCGCAGCCACAGCAGCAGCAGGTGCACCGGGGGTAAGCAGGGAAGACAAGGATCTTGCCGGCACACAGCTTCTGAGAGAGCAGCACACATTGCTGCTGCTGGCGCACTTCAGGCCGTGTGGGTGCACCTACCGGCGCAGCAGGAGCAGGAGCCGCAGCAGCACCAGCACCCTTTTCAACAGCAGCTAGAGCGGCAGGTGCAGGGAGAGAGCCAGCAGCAGGACAAGCATGATGCCGCAGCAGCAGCAGCAGGGCACCCCGGCTCAGCCGCTGCTGCAGCTGCTGACCGACGAGACGCTCGCCACCTGCTTCCAGTTCGTAGGGGCAGGACAATTCCTGCTAGTGGCAGGCACCTGCAAGCGCTGGCGCACTGTCTACCTTGGCCGGCACCCCCCTCACACCAGCGTGTACAGCTGCCTCTGGAGAGATGAGCTGCTGGCACTCGCCCGTGAGCACGGCGGGTGGACACGGGCCCACGTCAACTTCGCTGCGTTCCAGGGGCGCCTGGACGCACTTCAACGCGTGCTCCAGAGCCTTGACGCCATGCCATGGGATGGAAACGCCTATGTGGCGGCGGCCATGGGTGGCCACCTGCACGTCCTGCAGTGGCTGCGGACCGCCGGCTGCCCGCTGCTCCGCTGCGGGGCGGACGACACCACTCACTGCCTGGCCTGTGCCGGTCACCCACTGCCGCCACCACCACTCCCCGCCAGCGGCAGCACACCCTCCTCGCAGCAGTTTATCACACAGTTCCACTCGCTGGGAGGGCACTGTGTGGAGACCGCAGCGGCCAGTGGAGGGCACGAGGCGGTGCTGCGCTGGGCGTCCGAGCAGCCGGAAACTGTCGGGCAGCACATGTGCGCACTCGCCTTCAACACAGCAGCGGGGGCGGGGCTGCTCCATGTGCTGGAGTGGGCAGCTCAGTAGAGGCAGCCGCCGGTGGTTCCCACCATGCGGCTGGCTAAGAGCGTTGTGTTGGCAGCGCGCAATGGGCACCTGGACGTCCTGCGCTGGCTGCACCACGTGCGCTGGTTTGCGCTGCTGGCGGGTGGCGGCGGCGCCGTGTGCGCAGCTGCCGTCGAAGGCGGCCACGTGGGGGTGCTGGCGTGTGCGAGGTCTGTGGGCTGTGTCTGGGACGCGGACATATGCCTGACTGCAGCGGCCAGTGGCCACTTGCACGTGCTGCAGTTTCTGCGCGCCAATGGCTGCAGGTGGGATGAGCGGGTGTGCGCTGCGGCGGCAGGCGGAGGCTACCTAGAGATGTTGCAGTGGTGCCGTGAGAATGGGTGCCACTGGAGTGCTGCCACCTGCACACAAGCAGCAAGGGCTGGGGACCTGCGGGTGCTGCAGTGGGCACGCACGCATGGGTGCGAGTGGGACGAGTTTGTGTGCTGCCACGCAGCAGAGGGAGGCCACCTGGAGATGCTGAAGTGGGCTCGCGGGCGCGGCTGTACCTGGTCAGTGGCAGCGACGATCTAGGCGGCGAGGAAGGGGCACCTTGATGTGTTCCAGTGGGCCCGTGACAACGGCTGCGACTGCGATGCCAGCGACCTGGCGTGGGCACGCAGGGCGGAGGATGAGCAGCAGCAGTGGCAGGAGCAGCAGCGGCAGCAGCAGGAGCCGCAGCAGCGACAGCAGCAGGAGCAGCAGCAGCGGCAGCAGCAGGAGCAGCAGCAGCGACAGCAGCAGGAGCAGCAGCAGCGACAGCAGCAGGAGCAGCAGCAGTGGCAGGAGCATATGCGGCAGCAGCGGGAGCAGCAGCGGCAGCAGCGGGAGCGGCAGCGGCAGCAGCGGGAGCGGCAGCGGCAGCAACAGGAGCAGCAGGTACAGGAAGCAGAAGGCAGGGCGTAGTGCTGAGGAGGGATGCAGCTGCAACATGGACGGTGCGGCAACGGGCGCGACAGTGTAAGGTGCGCCAGTCACAGTTGCAGCAGCGACAGCGGTAGTAGCAGCAGCATGGTAAATAAAGCAGCGAGATCGTGACCAGCAGTGGCAGCAGACCAAACCGTAGTGCGGTCAGGAGCAGTGTGGCTTGAGCAATGGTGTCGGCTCTGGTGATGTCATAAACTTGTCTGGCTCATTGCGCAAGGGGCATGTTTCGTTGTGTTGGCCTATACTTCTGAAGTACTTCAAAGTACTACGTACTACAGTAGTAGTATGGAAGCATCCATGAAGGTGCGGTAAATGAAGGTACTGCAGGTACTTGGTGGTAGTGCGACAGGTCTCCTCCTCAGCGTGATGCATGATGGGCTTCCCGCTCTGAGCATTTGCAATGCAGCGTATTCAGTGTGAGCTACCATAACTTAGTCCATACGAGAGCCATGCGTGTATGGGCGTTGCAGGTACTTTATCGGAGTACATACTACAGCTGGCTAGGCATAATGATATACTATGTGCAGTGCCGGTGCAGAGTACAGGGCTTCTGCATGCACAATAGCTGCTGTGCACGCACCAGTGACTGGTTTGTTCATGATATCCAACCTACTTCAAAGTGTCAACTGCAGACAAGAAGAAGTGGTCACACTGCGCTGTTGACTGGGCTGTCTGCACAGGCAACTGGTACAGTATTTCGAAGGATGTACCTTGCCCTTTGAAGTATGCACGCCAGTGCTGCACCACTGCATACCGCAAAGCACAATTTATAGCGAGGGGGTCTTGTATAACGAGGGGGTCGTTGTGCAGCGGCATATAGCCCTGTGTACCGACCCGCCGCGAGCCTGACGGCGCCTTAATGACGACAACGCGGGGGAATATTCTGTACAAATTTGGGTACTCTGTATAACGCGGGTGCATTGTATAACGCCCCCCATGCTAGCAACAGCAGGTCCCGCCATTGACAACGCGGTGGGTCGGTATACATCGTGCTTTACGGTAGCAGCGTTTGAAGGTGCACCACCATCACTGGGGCTGCACAGCAGGTGTGCGCACGCGCGTTTGCCACAAGTTGCAGCCGCGGACACCCTGCATGCCAGCAGTGCCTACTTCCTTATTAGCTTCTCCCAAAGGTGCAAAGTGATATTTATAGTAGGCCCGCGCCTCCCCCCTTCTGACAAGTCACCCCAAGGTTTCTGGATGTTAGATTTTGGTTGTTGCATGAAACATTGTGCAGCTACAGTAGGTATCTGCCAGTACTGAGTCCCCCCCCTCTCACCGGTTAACCCTCTTTTCCTCCTGTGATAACGCGTTTGTTAGTATAAAATACCGCGTATTTCTACATACCACTAGCATTTATGCCGAAAGACACCATGTGTGGCGTGTCTGCTCTTCGAATACGCTCATTGGAATACGTTCATACACCGCATGCGCATACTTCGCAGTACAACATTCAAATTCAGAAAGCGGTACTAGAGCACTTGATGCAAGCGTGCTGCGGTGGCAGCTGTTGGGCTGCAAAGCCCACACTAGCACAGGACTCGCAGAGGCAGCACGCGCACACACCGCTGGGTGGGGGTGCAAAAGCAGAGTGAATTGTGTGTGGGTGCACAATGATGTGCTGACTCAGCACTGCATGGCATGCGCTGACTCAGCATGGGCTGAGTCAGGTGCCAGCAGCTAAAGGTGCTAGCTGCTGCTGAGCAGACTGTGCGTGAATGAATGAATGAATGATCTGCTGAGCAGGCTGCTCCTCCAACATGTGCACTAACCGTGCATGTGCCATGACCACCGCCCACCGCGGGCGTGCTGGCATGCACGACACGGTCTCTTTCACCCCCACTGGCACAAGAGCAAATAATCAAAATTACTAGCGGTATATATCATACTTTAAATTCTAGAGTAGTATTGCTTTAAAAAAAATGATAGATTTCAAGAGTATTCACAAGTGTTATGCAACTACTTTCAGAAGTAAAAATATTTGTGGTTGTATCACTATCGTAAAATTAAAGACCATTGCGACAGTCTAATAGTCTCCAAGCACTTACTGCAGTTTTCATCACGCTAGAATTCATGACCAATGACGACAGGTGCTTGCCTTTGAATTTACTTCGAAGTATATGTCATTCAAGCTTACTTAGTTATCAGTCGAGCAACAGCGTGAGTCATACGTATGTACATTGAGTCACGCTGAGCTGTCCGAGAGCAGGGAGATCATGATGCTGACTCATTATTTGATGCTTGGCATCATGATGGCGGAGCACGCGTACTATAGTATGTGCGGTAGCTAAATGGCACAGTGTGAGTGACACAGCTCACAATATCCTAATAACTTTAAGGTACTTGCTTGAAGCGAGTCTGGATCTCTTTGAAGTATGTATGCTATTATACTATAAGTAATGAACTGTACCGTTGGCAGTGGACTCCCAGTCCGGACCAGCAACGGCAGTTTAATTACTGTACTGTAACAATGTGACAGAAGCCTCTCGCTGACTGGTTCACAACACTGCTGCTTGATCATGAGCCGCCACTAAACCTACACCTCAGCAGTATACATACTGTACCTATACATACTTCGAAGTCCATATACGTAGTACTTCAACAGGGGTATCCAGGTATAGTCGAAGCGGTCTTGGTGAGTCAGAACTCATTGACAACTCAAATTCTGGTCAGTGCCGCGGCATCACTGTGATATTATTGAGTATTGAGTTATAACGTGGTACTAGTAGCAATGCCATTGAATGCGGCAGTCTCAGCAATCCTGACCCCAGTTTGGTGCCAAAGTGTGCTCACGAGGAGTGCGTTGCGACAGTTATACAAAAGCATGGGCCGTACGGTGCCCTGCAGGATCGTTTACTTTTCATGCCGTGTTGCTGAGTAGTCACCCTGGCCAAACATGTTGCAATGCTCATGGGGGTATGTTGTTTTTGAAGCCACTGTCAGTGAATTGACACTTACCTACGGTATATTGTAGTTTATTCTAGTAGGCTAGCACTCAAAGCCGTTTACCATAGCTGACAAGTTGAACACAAAACAATTGGGGGGGTGGGGGTAGTTTTTTTTATGGAACTACCAAAACCATTTACGGAAGTAATTTGAGCGGGCCACAACTTAGGACCAAACTTTGAAACGGTACAGTAGTTTCATTTATTTGCACTTGGGGGCGTGCAAGAGCCCATGACACAGGCATGCCAGCACGCTCACTGGTGGCCATGACACGAATCAAATGCACGACAAGTATGTACACGTGTACGGACCGAGAAGAGGCTTCCAGAGGGCTAGCGGGTGCCCGCAGGCTAGCTAGTACAGTAGTACTAGTACCTGCTGCTGTAGTGGACGAAGAATTGCTGAATACAAATACTACCGTATATTATACCTGAAGCATAAATAAATAGACTTGACGCCGCTAGTGCGCCGTTCCCTGAGCAGGGCATCATGGTCTTGCTTGGGCAAACTGTGATGTGGGCGGTACTTCATCTTTAAAATTTTAGCTAGTAACTGCGGTCCACCAGTTCTGTTGTCCACCTGCCACTCCATGCAGCGCGCGCCCCCTGAGCAAGCTCGCAGTAGACCACCTGCATGCTGCATCCGCAGCACGTGCCATACGACCCGCCGGCGGTGCAACTTCAAACAGCGACCCATATGTAACTATAGTGTACTACTTCCGAGTCAGGTATGCAACTTGAAGGCAATCTCATGTATAAGTTACAAGTATAGCCAAGTCTTGTGACCAAGCACCAGCAGTCAGCGCCCCCTTGGTGGAGCTGGGGCTGCTTGGATGTGGTGATCTTGACCGCTACCTGAGGTGTGGCTCCGCATATTTTCGGTACTTGCACTTGGCCGCTGGTCCACAACCTGCTGCATGCATGTGTTGTATCCTGCAGCCTGAGCATACGATGGCCATGGTTTGAGAAAAATGCCATGATCGCAAGTAATTAATTGAAGTACCCACAACACCAATTTGGCTTTGTCAGATGCACACATATCTGGCATATGTACTTTTATTAAACTAATATAAGCATATGTACCTATCACGAATAAAAAAGGTGCACTTCAGAAGTGCACTTTGAAATATAGTTCCAAGTACAGATGACAGGAAACAAGTACGCATTGTGCCACCCTATCATTGACATTACACTTAAGCACATGTTACTAACTTCGAAATACCTTTAGTCCTGGAAGTATTGAGACCAAACTTTTGACGGGCAACCAACAGGGGCACACATTGTTCTGGGTGTATATTGTGGTCACCGTCACCAGGTGTGTGCATCAGCCTGACGCCTATACTGTGTCAAATTCTGTGTGTGTAAGTCCAAAAACGACCATAGTTGCGCCTGGTGGCGCGCAGGCATCAACAAGAGGAACCCTGCCCATGCGTGCACGTGCAAAGAAGCGGAGGGCATTGTTGTTGTTGCTGCTTAGCGCCCCAGTGTAGATGGCACTTGCAGTCAATCACACTCCTAAGGGTATGGTCCACATCAACACGCACTCTCTCTGCCAGTATTTTCAAACTTCAACTTGGTCTCAAAGAACTTCAAGTCTTGTACTTCAACTCTGTATGAACTTCAACTCAACCTACCGATCCACATAACTTTGCACACACGTAACTCAATACGATAGCATTGTTGATGATGGACGGCCTTACATATAGTTGTAGCCGCTGTGAAGGTGCACCTCACATGCCCCCCCCCTGCAAACTTCAACTATCACTGAGTGCCATGTAATGTATGTTGTTCTGTGGAAGTTTTTCCATGTTGAAGTTTAGAACAGTGAAGTACAAGTACCAGAAGTTCCGAACCTGTTCAACTCGAAGTTCTCTAGAGTTAATATTATCACACCATGCCTGCCAGACACCGTGTGCCGAAGTTATGGCACCTGCATGACCCGCGTCAGCTGCTGAAGCACACAAACATACGAAATCCATCCCTTGAAACCTGTCACAGTGCGCGCTACCAGCTGTGCATTAGAATATGTTGAAGTTATTTACAGGTGCGTCTTGAAGTGGGCTATAACATACATTGATGACACAGGCTGAACAGACTATCTGGATACCGTTTTGATGTACTTCAAGAAGTACATCTTCGAAGTACATATGTACACCATAAAGTTTGGTCTCAATACTTCCTGGACTAATGGCATTATTTACGTAGGTATATAAACACTTCTGAAGTACATGTACAGGAAAGTGCCCTATTGTCGGACGCCTAAGCACCCCCATTTTCAAGCATGTGCCACACCAAGTCACAATTTTG
>JAULBY010042932.1:0-13091 GCA_032358315.1 Ophiocytium majus
CCGCAGCCTTCCTGCGGCGGACGGGGGGGTCTTGAGCGACTGTGGACGAACGGTGGGTTTGCCGCCCGCAGCCGCCTGCGCGGCGGCGCGCGCCGCGTCCGCCGCGGTCATCGCCGTGCCTGCCTGGCCTGCTGCTGCGGCGGCGATGGAGGCGGTGTTGGCGGCTGCCAGAGACGCGGCCTTGGCGGCGGCGGCAGCGCTGCGTGCCTTTGCTGCGGCCGGCGGTGTTGTGGTAGCTGGCGGCGGGGGTGGGGGGGGCAGGCCGTTGAAGGGCAGCAGCGGGTTGCGTGGGCGCGCACCTGCGGCGCGCTGCTGTGAGGGTGGGCTGAGGCCTCCCAGCGGCAGTCTGAGGGCCCCTCCACTGGTGGCGGCAGGGCCAGATGCTGGTGATGCCTGAGCACCGGATGGCCGTGCAGGAGAATCTAGCAGGGAGGAGGCGCTGATGACTTTGCGGGCGCCCTGCGCTTTGGAGGGGCGTGGTTGTGCTGCTGGTGGCGCGTCGTCGTGGCCGACGGCAGCCTTGGCGGCGGCGGCGCTGCTTCTTCGTCTCTGCTGCCCCGGTTGCAGTGGCTGCTGCTGCCCGCCTGCTGCTCGCCCTCCTGGAGTTAAGGACATTAGAGGTCGGCGCCTGCGAGCGCGGCGCACAAGGGTGGCGCGCGCGCGCGTGGTGAGAGTTTGCAACAACAGGCAGGCTGGTACCTGAAGTTGAGGCTGGAAAGCAAAAGGCTGTGCAGCGAAACTGTGGTGCGACCGGGGCAGCACCAGGCGGATTGCCAGGCGGATTACTGGAGACTCTTACCATGACTGTGACGGCTTGCGCGTGCCAAGGGAAAGGCTTGCTTGGAAGGCGCAGGCCCTGCCGCACAGCTGCAGCAGACAGCAGCAGGCCACCACCAGCTTCAAATTTGAGGAAACCATGATGTTTGTACGCCGCCTTCTGGCGCGTGCCCCAGGGAGTTGGTGCAACTGCTGGTGCGCTTCAGCACTGTCGGTAGGGCTCAAATCTGCGTGTGGGCGCATGGCAGCACCATGCTGCTGTGCATAAGTGGCTACAGTGGTGGTGCAGCGCAGCCGCGGGCCGGTCTCAGTCAGTCTTTGACGTGCTCAGCAGCTTCAAGCTGGCTTGGTATGCTCAGCGCAACGTCAGGAGCTGGCTCAGAGCTGCATGCACACAGTGCAAGACTTAGCCGGCGCCACCAAAGCACGCCAGGCATGGTCAGGTGAGACCACCGCCAAGTGACTGTATATGCACCGGTGCTGTTCGCCTAGCCTGTTGCCGGCCTGGCTGCGCTTGGTGCAGTCTGCATCCAACAGTGCTTGGCACTGTGCTGGCTGAAACATGCACCAAGTGCCCCCGGCGCCAGGGCAACAGCTAGCGCCTGCTGCCACTGGCGGCGCTCTGCAGTGCTAAAACACGCCAGCCCCTGCTTTAGTCTCGCACCGCCCTGCCCAGGTGTCCGGCATAACCACGTTGTTGGCGACAAATTTCTGTCGTGCTGCACCCCGCTTGCTTCGCTGGAGCCGTGCCAGGCATGTGCGAGCATCCGTGGGGCTGGCCCTCCTGGCGGCGTGCGGAGCAGGTGCCTTCGTGGCCACCCCCAGCCGCGGTGTATCCTTGCAACAACATAACCAGCAGCAGCTGCGCAGCCTGAGCGCCGGCAGCAGGGGGTCGCCCCTGCGCATGCACGCCGACCTCGGCCCACACACGGCGCTGCTGGCGGCGAGCACGGGGGATGCGGTGGCGGACAAGGTGGTCACTGGGCTGACTGCGGGGTCGGGGGTGCTGTTCGTGTTTCTGCTGCTGGCGAGCGCGTATCTCACATTCTCGGAGTGGCAGGTGGGTCCCCAGCGCAGGGTACTCACGTGGCACCCAACAAGCAACAGCGCAGTCTTCGAACAACCTGCAGCAGTGCATAAGCAATCCTTTTTGCCGTGAGGTCGTTCTTCATGCTGCCCGCATTCTGGAAGCAGCTCTTATCTGCCAGTGAACTTGCTGGCCTGGCGCCGCCACCGCCTGCCAAAACGGCAACGCTACAGTCCGCAATATAACCGCCTACTGCTCGTCGGTGTTGGCACAAGTTTGCCTTGCGGTACTGGGGTGCCTGAAATGCATGTACATACCATCGGTTTGTTCATTCGTTGCAGCGACATGCACCATCCACATGCCCCACTTTTGTTCGCAACAATATTCACCTCTTTCAATCTAACACACAGTTTTAGTCCCTGTTTTAGTCCCTGTGACTGGCAAGTGCGCCAGGGTGTGGCTGCCGTGATGTTGAACGCAGGCCTGGTGGCAAGCACAGCTCCAGTGATGCCGTTGCGGCCACCGTGCTGTCAGCAGCGCTGCATGCGCCTCAATGTTGGTTGTAAGGTCATGAAGTGGCAGGCGCAAAAAATCCAGTAACAAAATATGAAACCGTTGGGGAAAGCGGCATCGACGCCGCATGTGTGTACTGATGAAGTATAAATATATGCGCACTGTGCAGAAACCACCTGAACTTCTGCAGAAAGCTGTCTGCATTGATGGTGCGCGAAGGCAATCATGCTCGATGGTGTGAGCCGGTTGAGTGCGGTGGCACTGGCACCAGCAATGCACTGCACAGCTACAACCTCTGAGCTTGTGCGCAGAGCCGCTAGGTGTTACAGGTGCAGCACTGCACAGCACGCGCGCAGTATCCGGCCAGCCAGCAGTCAGGACCGGCATGTAAACATGGTTGGTGTTAGCAACGTGTGGCACCAGAAGTACAGAGTCGCTTCGCGAGACGGTGCAAGAGTGACACTTGGCCGTTGTGGTCAACAGGATAGCACTCATGTTGGCAGCACAGCACATGCGTTCGCACATGCTTGGCTGTCTGGCGGTCAGTGGGATGTGCAGCAGTGGTGGTCGCACCACTGCGGCACAGGGGCGTTGTGGTTGCCCCAAGGCTGCCCGTCTACAGCCCCAACGCTGCAAGGTCAGCAGCTGCTAGTATATCATGCCTCATGGCTACTTCAGTGCATTGCTGACGGAAGTCATAAACCCTTTACTGCACAAGTCAGCGGCGATGAGCACTTGTGAAACACGTCCACAGCCCAGCGCTGTTTACATCGCCACCTCGTTGCCACCACATCTGCGGTACTGCCGCAGCTGGCACACATGAAAGCTAATAAATGTCAAGTACTTCCTACAAAAAATATATATCTGCTGCCCTGCCCATGTAGTGGCAGCTTGCTACTGTATACTTCAGTAGTACGTGTAGTACTAGTGTAGTACTTTGAAGTACCGTACTTCAAGTAGTCTCAAGTAGCCGCCTGGGTAGGTTATGTACTTCACATATATTCCATATTGCGGTACTTCATACTACTAGTAGTACAGCAATAGGGTAGAACTGTTTCCACCTTTTCCTTCAGTAACTCCCAAGGTGACCTACCCCCGCCGTTTGGGTCACAAAGTAATATACCTGACATCTCCAGCCGCCTACCTCACGACTACACGGTATATTTCCGCCGTGCTCTTTTTTAGGGCAGCTGTGGCGGTATGCGCACGCAGGCGCTGTAGGTCTTGCGCCGAGGTGGGATGGTACCCTCGCCGCCAGTCCATCCACCACCGCTGCACACTTTTAGCCGTGCTCCCTCTGCTGCAATGGTTAGCCCATCATCTCACTGCAGCGATGGCTGCTGCTGCCGGTGCCGCAATGTGTTCGCCCCCCAACCACCGCGCTAGACACACTTGCTTTTGCCATATCGGCAGTGTATAACTTTTAAGCATGTTGTATGATGCCACTACAGTAGTACAGCACCGAGCTGTAAGTATGCCTAGTGATGGATTACTCGCTGCTGCCATACCGGAAGCATTACTGTTAAGTATATGTATGATGCCACTAGTGCAGCGCCGAGCTCTAAGTATGCCTAGTGATGGGTACGGCGTACAACATTCTTTTTTTGTACCAAATACTTGGTAGTACGACGCAGTGCTATGTATTGCTACGCTTAAAAGCGAGATATACGGCGTAATTGCCGTCTGCATACATGCGTTTGTTCAAAAACGTTGTATGTCACATGTACTTGCGTTGCACAGCGTATAATGCAAAGTTTATACGCCATGAACCATCACTACAAGTAGGTCTGTACGTCGCCGCGCTGGCCATTGCTTCATGCTGGCTGGCATGACCTCGGTTCTCGCACGCCTACCAGTGCAAACTACCAGCAGCTTCTAGCACGTCAGGCATCCTACACTCCGAAGTACATACACACTCCGAAGTATCTGCAGTACCACAAATTTCAGTAGCAACACCATGTGCTTCACTGACGCCATGCACCATTTTCTGCTTCTCTCCGCGCTAGATGAAGCGGCGCACCGAAAAGGTGGACGAGCTGGCCAAGACGCCGGCGCCGCGGGCGACCGCAGAGGGCGAGGCGCGCGACGGCGGCAACCGCTACTACCGGCGCCAGACCAAGAAGCAGGAAAAGAAGTTTGGGCCACTGGACGAGGAGGAGTGAGGGGCGCGGGGTAGCCGCGGCGGCCGCGGTGGCGTCTAGCCCTGGGGTTCGACACCTGTATGTACACATCACATCTTATTAATGTCATGCCATTGTTGAACGAAGTGCAATGCAGACACACGTGGCCGGGGGGCTTGACACGCGGTGTTTTTTGCAGCCAGTGCGTGTGCGCTCGTGTGTGTTGCCTGCGAGCTTGCATCGTGCGCGCCTGTGCATGCGTGCAGGCGCCACACTGCCTGGTGCCTGCTGCGGCATGTGGGGGCCCGCATGTGGAACGCGCGCTTGCGCAGTGGTGTCATGCCCCATGACCCCGGCAGCTCGGTGCTGACAATTCAAAGCTGCCACATGAAGGGTTTGAAGGGTTTAATAGACGGTGTCCACTGAGTATTGTTACGTTAGCGGGGAGTAGCCACTTTCCTCGCAGACGGGTACCAGCGTGCCCTTGGTGTGTCTCACTGCGCCCCTTGCCAGGGCCTGCCGGTAACTGCTACTTGCGCAGCGGCCACCGGTGGTTTATAGTAGCTATTGCGCCTGTGTGTTGCCTGCATCAGGGGAAATCAAACGCCTGCATTATGGCCACTGGCGTCGCCTGCACCTGTGCAGCGCTGGGCTGGCTGCGTCCCATTCCCACCGACTGCCAGCGACAGGGCCGCCTGCACACCCAGCAGCGGCCCCGCGTGTCCTCTCATCAGTGCTGCGACTAATTAAAATACTTTCTGGAAGTAAATCAGCCTTATGGCTGGTGTTGTGGCGGGCGATGCCCCCTGCATGCCACGTTGCAGTGCGAAGCTGCTGTGCGCACAGCAGCACTATGCATGCACGCAACTTGGGGCGCGGCGCGCGTGGTGTGCTGGAAGACGCGTGGCATGTGTGCAGCCACAACGGACCACAACGAGAGGCGAGCGGGGCGTCCGAGTGGGCCGGCCGGCCCGCCATAGGATATACCGCCGCCTGGAGTCCCTACCTCATGTGTCAGCGCCCCTGGTGCAGCACCTTGGGGACATGACCGCACTGGCAATGGCATGCGTGTCGTGGCGTGTCACAGGTGGCACGGCAGTGGGTTGCCATGCTGCGTGTGCACGACAGTGCGCACGCTGCCAATGTCTGCTGAGCAACCTGGCGCGTGCGTGGCATGGGCGCATCAGATGCAGGTAGTGTCGGCAGCGTCATGGCATGTCTCTCGCGGGCATTGGCAAAGTTCAGCACGTTAAACCCGCTGACACAACTTTGTGGTGGTTATGCCCACGTCGCAGAAGGTTAAAAGACAGTGACCAGCGCACACCGCAAGCCAAGATACTTGACAGCATTGCCGACCAATCAAAGGTGTTGGCACTGTGCACTGCACCACCTGGAGGGTGTGAACGTAGACATTGCAGTGGCAGTGTCGGGCGCCACACAGTCACTTCCGCTCAAAAGCAGGCGACCAAGCCCGCGCCATGCTGCTGCCACTGGCCATGGATGCCAGGCATGTAACCTCCAGCAGGCACCCATGCAGTGTGTGCAGGCACTAGTGCTGCTGAGAGTCAGCGATTGGCCTATGCTGGGCCGTCAAGTGCAAGCACATGCGCTGGTGTTAACGCAACTTGCACTTCCAAGGCGGCTTACACGTCAGCAGTGAAGTGCCAAGGCGGCTTACACGTCAGCAGTGAAGTGCCAGGTTCTGGTGTTCACTGCACCCTTAGCCAACCTTCAAAGAGCATGGCGACTGCCTACTGGAGACAGGTCTGATGCATTGCCGGGTTATGCAGGTGACAGCACCCCCGCCTCATCTGACTCATGCCCGCCAGTGATGAATTTTATAGCCAAATTCGTGTGTATTGTGTGTGTGTGTGTCACACATCTGAAGGGCCATGGCAGGGTGGCGCTAACACAGGCCACACAAGCACTGCGTAGTGCTTGCACCACTTCCTTTGCATCCTTGCCCTCCCACACACGCGCCAAACCATACACACAAGAACGAAAAAACGAATAAGCAGCGCACCCAGCTGTGACAACTCCGCCTTCCATTCCCCGCACACATGTTCACACACACATACCATATACAGCCCGCGCACATGCACATCACGCGTCGTCACACCCCTCCGCGGCCGCTCGCGCCGCCGCCTCCGCCGCGCGCCGCCGCGCCAGCGCCCCCTTGTGCTTTGCCTTGTAAGCCTCCCACGCTGCGTCCGACACCTTGGCGACGCCGCGCGCCTGCCGCTTCGGCTTGGCAACCCCGCCCTCCCCCTCCCCCTCCTCGTCCCCCTTCACTTCCCCCCTGCCAACCTTCTTCCCGCCCTTGGCGCCGGGTGCGGGCTTTGCGCGCTTCACTGGCCGTGCGCCCGCGCCCGCGCTGGCGCCGCGTTTTTTGCTGCCCGCCGCTGCTATGAACACGTCTGATTCGTCAAGCGGCTGTGCGACATCGTCGCCGCTGCCAACTTCAAGTTCCTCCTCCGGTTCCGAGTCCTCTTCTTGTTCCTCCATGCCCTGCGCGCCGCCGCCTTCGCCCTCCGAGGAGCCTTCCTCGGGCATCCAGAAGGCGGGGTCCTCGCTGTCCTCCTGGTGGCAGCAATAGCAATGCATTGTTTTGTTATTTACATACACTTCGAAGTATTTGTATGGAAGTGTACATGTGCATGTATGTAATAAGCATGTGTACTTATTACACCGTGTAGGTTTCAATTTTTTCCCCAGTGAGGTCCTGTGACAGTAGTACGCATACCTCTGGGAAACCTATAATACCGTGTACTACCATATATGTATGTTAGAGTTGTTTCCTAGAAAGTTCCTGTGACAAGCAGTGTAACTTGCAGACCTTCAACGGAGTGGGACGTCTCAGTCATATGGCGACAGAGCCATCACACATGTTGCGTGCTGCGCCCAGAATTGGCGCACGGACATGGGTCGTTCAGTGTCTTGGCAACTTTTAACTCTGTCCAGTCAGGACCATGCTTCAAGATACGTACCTTTCGCACTGCTATGACTTTGTGTTTTTTGGTGTGCCAAAACGAGTGCCGTTCGATGCCTGCGTAGCGCTGTCGGCTGGCGGTCTAGCTGGCGTTCGCATGGCGCCACATATCAAACAGCGGAATTGGTGTTCGTGCAACTGTTGCGATGCCGTCATGTGCTTTGCGAGCATATGCAGTTGCCACAGGATGCACCAACACAATGGCCCCGAATCGTCCGCAACAGTGACACTGTCAGTCGGTACCGCAGAGTCCAAACCAAAGAAGAATTCAAACACTGCTGCAAGACAGTTGGTTCTTGCTGCACGTGTGCAATGCGTATACAGACAGGCACCTGCTGTCCACGGGTTTCATCCGCTGCATCTGCGCCCCGGTGAGTTATGCACTCAACTGTTGTACTGTACAGGTAGCCTGCATCACCGCTGCTGAATTCACGTCCTTGTGCTGCTGCATCAAGCTACAAAACAGCTTTACGTGGCCCTCTTCAAAGACACAGCACGTGCCGAAAACTGCTGGCAGCCCGCATCAAAGCGTGCACATGCCACCCGGGCATGCACCTCTCACCGCACCTGCTGACAGTACACAGAAGTTACTGCGCGCCACACGCCCAGCGAAAGCGTACTCTGCCGACAAATCTCACACCACACACTCTACACGTTACAGGAAAGTGGTGCACCTGGTGCACCACCCACAAGCAGCACTGCGTACGCGCAACCAGCAACTGGCTGCCACTCTGTGCACGCCCGTGCACACAGCCGCCGCCACCGCCGCCACCCACCACAGCGCCTTCTCCCTCCTGCGCCGCCGCTGCTGCCTGCGCACCGCCGCGAGCGCGCTGCGCCTCCCGCTCCGCTCTGAGGCGCTTGAAGCGCTTGCCGCCCACGTGCGTCTCCACCTCCTCCGGTATGCGGTTCAGCGTCTTCTTGGTCAGGTGGCAGAAGAGCAGCTTCGAGTCCTGTGAGCACAGGAGCGCGTCGCGTGACAGACGTTGTTGGTTGATGATGCGCACGTTCAGGGCTGCCTAGGCGCATGTAACTGTGCTTGTTGTCATGGTGGAATGGAAAAGTGATGTTTGCGGATGCAGTGACAGTGCAACGCCTTTCTCTCCCCACACCACAGCGAGGCGCGGCGCAAGCACCATCCACTATTTGAGGCTTCGCGCAGGCCGCAGGGCCACAGGCGGCGCGGAAAACTGCACAATATGTGCATTGATAGCAGCACCAGCTGTGGTATGACCATAATGCCACCAGAACGAGCACCACCGGCACGCCACCCACCCTCTTGTGTGCCGTGATGTATGGCTCATACTGGGAGAAGTCCGCGGCGTACCACTCCCTCTGCTTCTTCAGCTTCTTGGAGGCCAGGTGGGCCTGCAGGGCATCCGCTCTCGCAGGCACGTCCATGCCAGTGATGGAACAGTGCACCTTGCCCCTCTCGTTCAGGCTCAAGAAGTCGTGCTTGGCCAACAGGGCCTGAACCTCTGCGGGGGGTGCGGGCCCTGCTGCTGCTGGCGCTGCCTTTGCCGCCTTCGCGTCTTTGAATGGCTGTGGCTCTGCTGCTGCGACGCCATTGGTGGGAGACTGCCGCTTCTTGCCCATGGCCGCTGTGGCTGCTCGTGCTGACGACGGGAGGTGTGGTTACGCCAATGCTGCTTCGAGAGCTACTCTGACTTGGTGGTGGGGAACGGCCTCAGGTGCAAGTGAATGTGTGAGGCACACACTGTGCACACGTGAGCCTCGCGCCTGGGGCCGGCCTTTGATGTTGAAGTTGGCGGGGGTCCCCCGACCCTCCAGGGGCCCTCCCCCCCCCCACGATCAACACAAGCCTGGAGGCCAAGCGTGCTTGCAAGTTGGTGCTGCAACGCACACGCGAATGCTTGCAACCGCGTCCCTCTAACACGGCAGCGAATTTTGCTACCCAAGCCAGCCACCCGACAGCTCTCCCCCAACTTCAGTTCTCGGTGCACCGCTGTCACAACAACGCGGCACACACGCTGTCTTTTAAGCAGTACCGGCAGCCATGGATCCCATGGTGGTGAGGTACCAGAAGGTGCAAGAGGCCTTCGAGGGTGCTGTCAAGAGGTCCGTGGCTGAGTTCAAGAAGCAGTCGCCCAGCGGCTCCCATGTGCGAGACCCCAGTGCTGGACTGCGGAAGGAGCTGGCGTCGGCCACCCTGCTGCTGGTGGAGCTCAAGGCCGCCTCCAGGGATGCACACCTGCACTTCGCGGAGTGCAGGAGCAAGGTGAGGCCCCTCGCTCTTGTCCCTAGCAAGTACCAGTGCACCAGCGCCTCAATACACTGCGCAGCGCAGCAGGTGCACACACCAAGTGAGCCCACACAAGGCCTTGCTTCTGCTGAGCTGGGGGCTGCTGCTGCCTGCCTCAGCACCACCTCTGCCTCACAAGTCGCCTTCTAGCAGCCGCCCTGTGGCAGCACCAAACCATTCACATACCAGCAGCCACCCTCTTGCTCCCCCACGGCGACAACATCTCAGCCCCCCCCCCCCCCCCCCCCCCCCCCCCCCCCCCCCCCCCCCCCCCCCCCCCCCCCACACACCTCCCCCCTCACCCCCCAGGTGGCAGCCCGCCGCAAGCAGATGGACCTGACCCACCTCGCGCTGCAGAACCTTCTGTACGAGCGCGACCACCTGCGACGTGAAATTCGGCTGTGCCGCGAGGCGCCGACGCCGGAGCTGGACCGCATGGCGCGCGACGAGGGCGGCGCCGTGCTGCCAGATGCGGAGGACGCGCTCCCTGTGGACGAGCACATGCGGCGCCTGGAGGTGCTCAAGGGGGAGCTTGTGGCGCGCGACCAGGCGCGCTCGGCGCTCGTGGAGATGCGTAACCAGGTGCGCCGGCGCTGCGCTGAGCACGCAGTACCTGTGCACTTCGGAAGTAGTACCCAAGTAGTTACCCGGGTGGAAATGTGCTCAAGGGGGAGCTTGCGGCGCGCGACCAGGCGCGCTCGGCGCTCGTGGAGATGCACAACCAGGTGCGCTGAGCACGTGTTACCCGCTTCAGTACCCAAGTAGTTACCCAGGTGAAAGTGCTCAACGGGGAGCGGGTGGCGCATGACCGGGCGCTCGGTGCTCGTGGAGATGTGCAACCAGGTGCGCGCGCACTGCGCTGAGCACGCATTACACCTGTCTAGTACCCAAGTAGTTACCTGGGTTGATGTGCTCAAAGGGGAGCTAGTGGCGCGCGACCAGGCGCGCTCGGCGCTCGTGGAGATGCGCAACCAGGTGCGCGCACGCTGCACTGAGCACGCGCTACCCGTCTAGTACCCAAGTAGTTGACCAAGTAGTTACCCGGGTCAACTACTTTGGTAGCTACTTGGTCAACTACTTTGTTGCTGGTTTCGATGAAGGCTTCGAAAGTGGCTTACCCCGCGCCACATGGATTTGCACTGTCAGCCATAGTAAACGCTGGGTAAATTCCTTAAAACATCAATTCAGTGGCCCAAAGTCATGTATTCCCGCCACTGTTTGCCACTGTTTGCGTCCAACAAAGGAGATGACCTGGGCAACTATTTGGGGGCAACACAGTAGCTTCTGCTGCTGCTGCTGACCTCGGAAGCGGGTGTGGCGCGGCGGAGTGGCGGCAGTGACGCCTGTTGGGTTGTTTTGGTAAGTGAGGTGGTACCGTGGCTTACGTGGTTGTCAACGGTGGTGGTGGTGGTAGCGGCGGCTGCGCGTGTGAAGGAGGAAGGGAGTGCGCTGTCTCTGGCGTTGTAGATATGCTTGCATGTGGATGAGGTCCACAAGGGCAGTCAAGGCACGGGGAGGAGGGGGCGTGGGTCAGATGTGGTGCCATTACATATTATTATTATTTACTTTTTTTAATTTACCTCTTTTACTTACAGTATTAACTTACGTATTCTTATTATTTATTGGGCATTCCTACAGAGCCGCAGGGGACACAGGTGCACAAATGCACTTGCAAATGCCTGTGGACCTGGTGACGGGCGATGTCGTGAAATGCAACATGTCGTGAAATGCAACAGCGCCCTTGCAGCCACATGCACCGTCACGTTAAAGGCTGGCACCATAGCTATAGTCGTCCATAGGTGCTGTCGCACCCGGGCGCCCACACGTGTGCTGCCACATGGCAACTACTACAGTGCGCACAAACTTGCTGCTCCCACGCTGAGCAAGCGCTGCTCCATGGTGTCAATGCTGTGCAGGGTGGCGACTTGTGGCACATTGCACACCACTTGCAAGTATTTTGTACATGATGCGATAACATCGGATGGGAAATTTGTCCGCGCCGGCGCCAGTGTGCGGCCGTTTCGTGCTGCTGCACAGCCTGCGTTCACGCAGCTGCGCACCGCCACCAACCACAGCACTCGCACCTGAGCCGCGGTGGCACCCCACCCCCCATACCACAGCCCCGCCACAACGCACACCAACCACCCTTCCATCGCACAGCGCGCCCGCCGCAGCTGCCCCCCCTGCGAGCACCGCACCCCCTCACCCCCCCATCTGCCCCTTGTTGACGTGGTACCTGAGGTGGACGCACTGTACCACTATGCAAAAGCTCAGCTGACAACCAGAGGGGAGCAACCCTGGCCGTAAGTGGAACTCACATGTGCTATCACCACGTGCCGCCGCAGGTGCGGCGCGACGTGTCGCTGGCGGCGGAGAGGCAGCGATGGCTGGACGGCCTGCCGGGCGCGGTGGCGGGCGTGGAGGCGGCCACGAAATCGCTGCAGGCATACGGGAGCAGCACCAAGAGCGAGCGGCGCGCGCGCCAGCACCGCGCCGCGTCCTTGCCCAAGCCCTTGTACACGCTCTTCTGCCAGCTGGAGGCGTGCTGCGACGCCTTTGGTGAGCCCGCACCGCCGCTGGGTGGCGCCGCCGCCACTGCCGGCGGTGGCGCCCGCCGCTGCTGGCAGTGGCGCCCGCCGCCTGTGACTAGTGGTGGTTGTGGTGGCGGTCGCGCTGGTTGACCAGCCGGTGGCATGTTGTGATTGACACCTTTGCGGAGCCGTGGTAGTGCTGGCGGCGCTGCCACTGCTGGGAGAGACGCCTGCTGTGTCCCATGGTGCGGTTGTTGTGGTGGCGGCGGCGTACCGCATTCTCCTGTTTGGCGGTGTGTGTTGGGTTGTGGCGTGGGTGATGGAGAGGAGCAGGCTGCCCCGTTTTTGTGCATGCTTGCAATGGGGGCTGTCCTGCATGGGTGAAACTGCCGCAGCCTGCATACACAACTTCAGCAACAACTTCAACAGGTGCCGACACCACCCCAGCTTAGTGCATTTTGCTGGCGCACCACCTCGATGCTCACACCTCTTGAGCCCGTGCTGGCGCACACAGCACGATCATCGGCCGCACCTACCCTGCTCCCTGCCCCCCCCCCCACACCCTGCACACATTGTACCCCCATCGCTCCACGCCCGCGCAAGGCGCCTGACACCGCTCCCACCGCCGCCGCCGTGCCCCCTCCCCCCTTTCAGCGGCAGGCAAGGTGACCCTCGCAATCGTGCCGGAGGTCCAGTACACCTCTAACGAGGGCGGTGGCGGCGGCGGCAGCGGCCCATCGCGCCACGCGTCGCCACACGCCATCGCTGCCGCTGCCGCCGCCGCGCCCGCCCCCTCCCCCACACAGCCCCCCTCGACCAAGCGCCGCAAGCAGCACCACGGCAGCCCGCCGCGCGCCGGCGGCGACGGCGG
>JAULBY010042943.1:0-13089 GCA_032358315.1 Ophiocytium majus
CGATGTGGCACAAAACACAATCCTGTGAAGCAGGTTAGCGCTATCGGATGCTAGGCTGTGTTGTTGTAGTAAGGTGTGGTGCAGGCAGCAGTCAAGCAGACATGCAAGCGGCAGCAAAGGTGAGAGCATGGAGAGGCACACCTGGGGCATGTTGCTGGGAGCAGGCCAGCAGGCCAGTGCTTGTCCTTGATGAGTAGGGGTGTAGGGCCTCTGATGGTGGGGGTTGGTGACGGTTCAGCTTGATAATCAAGGCTGACTAGTAGTGATGGGTCACACATTATAACATTTTCATTATACGCCGTATACGCGTGTAACCATGGCGTATAACGTATTCAATCAAGAAGTTCTTAAAAACGTATTTATACGTACGGCAAATAAGCCGCATGGCGCGCTTTTGGACGTAGCAATACGTATAAATACGCCGTATATTTTGTATAACGTAGAAAATACATCATACGCCATGACCCATCACTACTCACTAGTGCTGTGCCTCAGGATGTGAGGTGGTGTGAGAGAGTCAGCTGGTTGCCAGCATCACTAGCCGAAGTCCCCGGCTTCAGCACCAGCATCGCTAGCAAACAGTGCGCGAACTTCAGTCAATTTGGACGTGTTCATGATCCAGTGTACAAAGTGTCTCTCCCTCCAACAATGCCAAAACGTGGTGCCAACGCAAACCTCGCTCCCCCGCAGTCATTGATCCCGTTCCCCTCCATATTTGGCGAACTGCCAGCCTCTGATAATTCCCTTGCTACCATGGCGCACGCCAGCAACTCTCACCGCACGACACCACCCCCCGCGTTCAGCGCGGAAAAGCACATGCGCAGCTGCCACTGCTGTGCCTGCAGCTGGCAGCACCACCACCAGCAGACTTTGTACTGCAGCCAAAAACCACACACGGCCACTGCTTCAGCTTCCTGCCTGGTGTCGCTGCGCCAAACCAGCATGGCTGCCAATGTCGCCGCATGGCACCACCGCTGCACACATTCACACTCCCTCTCCCCACACCTCCACCGGAAATTGTCAAACCACCGGCGGACGCAAGCACCACAACGGGCGCGCGCACCATGGCGAGCGCGCCCAAGAAATTGGTGCTTGCCGACACCACAAGTCTTGATGATGCGCCCCTTGACCCAACCGCCCTTCACATTGCCCCCGCCATAAGATTGTGAGCGCCGCCGTCCGCCACAGCGCCGCCGCCACCGGCCTCACCGCTGATGCTAAGCGCGTCGCCTATCCTTCCGGTCACAAACTCCAGCGCCTTGCTGAGCACATCCACAGTCGCGCACGCCACCGCGCTCTCGCTCTCGTCCACGGCCATGCGCGCCGCCGCCTCGGCCTCGTCGCCCTCAGGGATGGTCGGCAGCTGCGCGAGCGCGGCGCTGGCGTCAAAGGAGATGCCCAGGGAGCGCACCACGTCGGACACGCCCTGTGCGTGCGCCTGCAGCCTGCTGCTGGTGGGGGGGTGCGCGGCTGCCGGCGCGCCCTGCGCGGTCGATGTGTCTGTCTCTAGCATGAGCAGCGTGGCGGCGTGCACCTCGCCCAGGGCTGCGAGCCTGGTGGCGTTGCGCGCGGTGACGGCGCGCGTGGTCTTCCAGGTCTCGTCAATCGTCTCCTGCACCTGCTCAGCGGCACACGCATTGCCACACAGCTGGTTTTATCAGTGGCTGCATAGGTGCTAAGTTCAGAGCCGGTAGCTCAGGCTCACATCCGTTGTTGTGCACACTAGGTGGCATGTGTGCACATGTGGTGACAAGGACGCCAAGTGGGGAAGCCCAACATGCGCGGACAAGCATTGTAAGGTAGAGCACAGCAAACTGAAAACACGATGCCGCAAGCAGCACAGTGCTGTAAGCAGCAAGTGCTTCTAACACAGTGGCAACAATGCCGGTGCTGAATTATGACACGCTTGAATGTTTGCCAGTATTGCATGCATGCCCATCACGCACAACAACGGACTGGCAGTGCGTCGCCGCACCTTGACTACCACAGTGGGGTCCAATGCTGCGGTGTCATAACCGGTGTCCCCGGCCAGGGTAGCTTCGGCGCGCACTGCGAAAGCAGCCACCTCTGTGGGTGCGCTGGTGCTCTCGCGGGTGATGGTGGCATCCTGGGCCGCACTCGTGTTGCCAGGCGGTGAGGCAGGGCGCGGCAGCACACTGGCGGTCACCTGTGGAGTGCATGCAGTGGGCAGCATGTGGTGGTACAGAGCTTGGTGTTTAAGCTGGTCATGAGTATATGGCACAGTATGAACCTGCCATGTGGGTGAAAAACCTTGCAAATGATTGCAAAGCCCCCGCTGCGTTCACTCAAGCATTTTTGCACGCGCAGCAATACACGCGCCGCAAGCCTTGCGCCCCAAGCAGTTTGCATGCGCAAAGCAGCGCTCGGTGGTGCTGTGCGCTTGCAAGCAGCTTCCGTATGCCTGCCGCAACACCACCTTCCCTTGACTTACATCGGTGATCGCCGCCGCCAGCAGCGGCGGGCTGCACGCGCGGCGGAGACGGCGCCACCACCTCAGAGCGCGCAAAGATGCCGCTGGCCATGCCGTGCCTCTGCTGCTGCGCCGCCAGCGGCTGCTGCTGCGGCCTGTCAACGGTCCTCAGGCGGTCAGCCGCCAGTGAAGAGGGCCGCGCGGTGATGGCCGCCGCTGCCTTGGCCGCACCCTGCGGGCTAGGCGGCGTGACCGGTGGGGTCCTCTGAGCCTTGGGGGGGGCCTGCACTGCGCCGCCCCCTGTCATGCTGGACAGGCGCTTGGCTGGCAGCTTGAGGGCAGGCTCGGCTGCGGATGAGGGCTGGGACTCTGCGGGAGTGGGGCCCGTGCGGCGTGGCATGAGGGCAGCCAGGCGGGTGGGCTTGGCGGGCGGTGCTGCTGCCGCTGTCTCGGGCTGCGGAGAGGGCGCAGTTGTTCCGGTGGATGGTGCTGGCTGTGCTCTTGCTGCTGAGGTGGGGGGAGCAGGATTGGCGGGGGCAGCTGCAGAAGAAGGAGCTGCCTTGCCCCATCCCATGCCGGTAAACTTGGCGAAGCCGCCGGCGGACGGGGCGGGGGCCGATGCCGCCGCAGCTGGCGCTGCTGGCTTGAAGGCACCGGCCTTGAAGAAGGAAGAGGAGCCACCCTTGCCCATCGCGAAGGCGCCAGCACCTGCCGCTGGCTTGGCCGCCTGCTGCCCAGGCTTGGCTGCATCCTTCTGGGACTTGAAGCTAAACCCCATCTTGGGAGCTGCCGGCGTGCCTGCGTCCGCCATCGTGCTGCTCAGGCTCCTTGCTGTTGCTTGGCGGGTAAAGGTGATTATTTGGGCGCCAAAATCCCCACGATTCAAACCTCAGGGCCCGGCCCGGCGGCAGGCGGTGGAGCAGGAGGTGGGTCTCTCTCGGTGCTTTGCTGTCAGCGGAGGCGGCGGCTGCTCTGGATGGCTGGCGGTGTCGATGCTGTGTCACCAGTGCTTGTGTGCTGCTGCTGTGTGAGATTTGCACGTGTGCTTCTCAAAACTTTTCAAGAGTGCTGAGCTCAGCGCGCAAGTTGAAGAAGCAACTGACAGTCAGCTCTTGAGACTGCGTCTCTGCTTTCCTCTTCCCCACACAAGGCGCGTGTTGAGGCAGGGGCGGCGACGACCCACAAGTGCTGCGAGCTCTACTAGAGGCGCTGCAGCCGTCCCCTGCCCCACTGCCTCGGATCCCTGAACCTGGAAGCTCTGGTGTTGTGTTCGCACAGCCTTTCGCACTGCAGCAACGCTTGCCGTCGCCAGCACCAGGGACAAGTAAATGCCGGTGCTGCGCCGAGCCGTGACTGAGCCAGAGGGCGGGGGCTTCGGGCAGGAGGACGCTGCTAGAGTCATCGAGAAGATCGAGACGCTAGTGGTGCAGTGGGTGCAGCAGCTGGCGGAGGGACAGCTCCCCACTTTCAAGGTGTCCAAGGCACCAAAAACAAACGGCAACCTGGCACAGACTGGAGACAGCGACGATGGTGCGAGAGGTGGGGAGGCAACCACCTCCGTTCGGCTTAAGCCTGTGCCTGAAACGGGTGTTGTGACAGCAGCCCAGGCCCAGAGAATCATCACCTCGAACCGCCGCTATGCCAGGTACGAGCTTCAAATGTCAAGGGCTCGTGAGCATGCCGTCAGTGACACCGGGTTGAGGATGATTCTCAGTGCAGATGTGCATGCTCAAATCATTCCCAGCCTCCACTGCATATCTGTTGATGTGCTGTTGATGTGCTTCCACATTGGTGCAGCGCAATGTCATGGCACCATAAACCAAGCAACCGCCATGCTCCTCACTCAACTGCATGCGCCTCCCACCCCACCCCCAAACCACGCGCAGCATTGTCATGGTGCTGCGCACTGCCGCGTCGCTGCTGCGCAAGGGCAAGACCGCCACCCAGCGCGAGCTCTATTACATGGACACAAACCTCTTCACCGGCGGTCAGACACCCTGCAACAGTGCCATTGTGACCGTTTCCGCCCTGCTGCGCGAGCCGCGGCACTGCCTGGGCATTGTTGCGAGCTCCCGTGGGTTTTACACGGGGCGGCTGCGCACACGACATGCCACCGGCGCCGGCGCTGCTGGAGACTGGCATGACCCGCGGTGAGTGGATGCCATACATTTGCACTTGGAGGTGTTGAGAATGGTGGCGGTGTGGCAGCGATTGTGGTGACGACGGCGCCGCCAAGGGCGCGCATTTCCACATGTGTCAAACTTCAAGTTTGCTGGTGGCCATGGGTTGGTGACAGGCATCGGCTGCAGCTTTTGCATGGTTTCGATGACGGATTGGTGATGTAGGGTGGCATGTCTGTACTGCAGTCCTTGGCGCCGCGCCGGCGGCTCTTGTCACAGTTGAACTCCAAGTTGTGTCCAAAGAGTCTAGGCAGCGCAGCACAGTGCAGCACCTGCTAGTGTGGCTGTGCGCATGGTCGTCTGCATGTTGGCGCACCTGCTGCATACCGCTAGGCGGCTGGCATGCGCGCGTACACCGGGGCCTCAGCATGTGTGTTTACCTTGCACATGGTCATGTTATGAGGTGCCGCACGGTGCCACGCGCCCTGTCAGCCACTACCGCCACACCAGGTCCCATCGTACACACTGCCATGGCAGCAGCATAGCCAATGCCCCGTGTACGCTGACGCCCATGCGCGTGTGCTGCGGCTGCTGTGTCACAGAACCGCTGGTGGCACGGGCGCCAGCATCAACAGTGACTGGGTGACGCACCGCCTGGACGTGGAGTCGGACGCGCGCTTCCTGCTGGTGGTGGAGAAAGATGGCGCCTTTGCAAGGCTGTCGGAGGACCGCTTCTACGACCGCATGCCGTGCATCATCATCACCGGACAGGTCAGTCGCCTGGTGTCGCTGCGGCTGCGGCAGAGTTTTGCAGTCTGCGGCATGCGGGGCATGTTACACTATGGTAAGCGGCAATGGGACGTGCATGGCTCATGGGCGGGCGGGCGCCGTTGCACTACTAGTGGTCAGCTGCCATTGTGTGGCGCACCGCCAGTGCGTGAGCCGCACCCTTTAGGTGTGTTTCTCACTGGCAACTGTTCCACGTACAGATACGATCTCTCCACTTGTCAAGCTCCCCATGTACCTCACTTTTCACCAACCACCACGTTTATGACGCCCCTGCCGAAACCACAGGGGTTTCCACCAGTGGCGGTGCGTGCCATGGTTCGCGCGCTGCAGCAGGCGCTGGACCTGCCTGCCTACGGCCTGGTAGACTGCGGCCCCTTTGGGCTGAGCCTGCTCCTCACGTACATACATGGCGGCGCGCGCATGGGCGAGCAGGCGGCTGCCTATGCCGCGGACGTCAAGGTGTGCTGTGACACGGCGGGCCAGACGGGCTTTCAACACACAAGTCGAACTATTGAAGTACAATGTTGAAGTTCAAGCAGTGACCGCCACATGCGGCGGCAGGGTGGCACTGCGGCTGGCAGCACTTGGCTGTGAGCATGTGTTGGCGCCGTGCATTGGTGCGTCTGCGCATACGCGCAGCTTTTGCAGACCGCAGTTGCGCTGGTACAGGTCAGGACAGGGCGGCTCGCTTGCTGGCATGGCACAAGTGCCACCGCCGCGCATGCCACGTTGGCAATGGCGTGGCACCACATGAGCACACGCAGGCACCATGCGTGCGCCGCGATCAAGGCTGGCATATGCATGCCGCGGCTGGTGGAGCCCATGCTGTGCGCAGAGTAGTACCTTGTGGCACTAAACGATTTCACATGTTGACGTGTCACCTGGTGGTGCTGCAGTGGCTGGGCCTGCGGCCGTCGCAGCTGGAGGACCTGGACCTTCCCCAGCAGGCCTTTGCGCCACTCACCGAGAATGACCGGCGCAGGTGCGGAATGCCTCAAAGAAGCGTGCTTACCAATTGCATCACATTTCGCAATTTGGTACACATACTCAGACAGATGCTGCCTTTGAAGTCACTCAGCAGGCGACGTGCATCGAGGCATGCAACATGCAATGCGTTGCCCTTCAGGCATGTCAGCTCTGGCGTTCCAGGCTGCGCGCATCACGTCGCCTGCGTTATGTCTGTGTGGGCACCTGCATGGTCTCACACAGCTTTGATGCCACACGCGCGTGATGCAAGCCATCACGGCATGCGACAGGCAGCAGCAGCAGCCGCTGCATAGGGCTGTGCACGAGCAGTGGTGTCGCTCAGCCTCACAGCCGCTGCCGTGTGATGTGGTGTTACGTGCAGGGCGCGGTCGCTAGCCGAGTCTGTGCAGGTACAAGCGCGCCCGGAGCTGGAGGACGAGGTGGACTACTGGTCACAGGGCGGCTTCAAGGTGCGGACATCACAAAAGTGCATTTAATGTTATGGCTTTGGCATAATTTCAGGGGCATGCGTAACAGACAGCTGTCAAAGAAATGATGCCTTAGTGCATCAGCAGCGCACCTTCCAGCTTCCGGCCGTGGGTACGTGCTTGTCATTTCCGGTGTGACAGCATGCGATGCGCGCTTCCTCACAATGCATGCTCAGCTGCCAATGTACAGCACTGGCGGGCACCCTGCCTGAACTCTGCGGCTGCATGCGTCCTTGTACACTTACCGCACCTGCTATGCTCTCTGTCCTCGCTGCTGCTGCTGCTGCTGCTGAGCAGGTGGAGATAGAGGGATTGCACACGCTGGGATTCGACTTCCTCAGCGGCGTGTACCTGGAGCGCACCATACTGCGGAGAGACTTCCTCTGAGCAAAGAACGGTCTTCCAGTATTGTTCTTCGGCCTGCTTCCCTGCAGCCTTGCGCCGCACATAATGGTCAGGGCAGCCACCGCCGCTATTCCAGGGGTGCCGTATAAGACGCTACCGCCACTTGTGGCATCGTCCTAAGTGCTACTGGCACCTTTGCTGTGCAGCACACGCATCCAGCACAACGCTTTGCACCATCGCAACCTCGGTTTTTACAAGATATATATGCCCAAGGACAGCGTAAACAGAGATTTATTGGTGGGAAATTTGGTAAATCTTGGAGTTTTGTACAGTCCAGGACAGCGCCACTTGCGGTTTTGTGCAGTGTCCCCCCCGCTCAGGCGCCGGCAGCAGGGGCGCGCTACAGTGTGGGCATGTAACTGGTGGTGCTGGCGTTGCTGCGGCCGCCGTCCCATATGCTGCTGCTGACTGACGCAGTGTCCTGGCCCATGGCCGCCATGGCCACGCGGTGTTGCAGCTCGCGTTGCAACTGCGCGGCGGCACGCGGTGCAGTGGCAGCACAAGTTGGCAGTGGCAGCACACGCGCTGTGAAGTGGCCTGGCAATGAATGCAAACCTTGGACATTGGCGCACATTGTGCACCATCCGCGAGTTTTGTGTGCTCCACGTGGATGTTCTGTGTCCATGGCAGTGCACAGCCACAGCATGCGAGCTTTGCACTGTGTGCATCTTTTCAGCACTGCCGCACCATTTCATGCTGCGGCGAGGGCAGCTGTGTTGTTTGCCATGCGCGCTTGCAGTTGCAGCTGCCAAGCAGTGCACCTTCCATGCACGGCAGGCAGGGCACTCTGCCAACATGCTCGGGCACAGACTGGAGTTCGCCCCGCACTGCAAGCTGTTCACCACAATTTTATCTTAGCAGAGCATGTCGGAGCAGCCACCACCACCTGAGCCAGGTCGAGGGGCGAGCGGGGCGTCTGAGTTGGCGGGCCGGCTCGCCATGGGATATACGCCGCCTGGAGTCCCTACCTCATGTTGCACCCCAGCAACAACTTTACTGTATGAACAGGCATCCACCACATACCATAGGTACCTGTCAATGTACTTTTATTAAACTCCGCTTAGGGCGCGGAAAGCCCTTTGCACACGGTGCGTGTGATCAGAAAATCAGACAGGTAGCGAAAAAGCAACTGTCAATGTACTTGCGGCGTTATGTACACAATGGGCAGTGCAGGTGGGGTGAGGCCTCACCTGGGTGGCCAACCCTCTGGCGGCCTTGGCATCCTGCTCAGCCGCCTGCAGCTGGGCCGCCGCTTTTGTGCGGTCGCGCATCAGCGCATCCAGCTGGTAGCAAAGGCATAGTGGTGGCAGCAGCAGGGACAGCGGAGCCAACATTGCAGTCCGATGAGCGATTGGCGTGCGCCCCGCAGGTCGCAAGCTGCCCGCTACTGAAGTGTACCGGTATGAATCATGGGCAAGCGAGGCTGCGACTGTCACACCTAGTGCTGGCGCAACAAACACGCCGCACACACATCGCCCCCAGCTGCTGCCGCGTGCCACGCCTGGCACCTCCCCAGCCAGCCCCACACCCCCAACCAAGCCTTCGCCCCTGCCACCGCAGCATGACACAAAAGGTGCACATGGTGGCAGTGGCAGCGGCGGCACTCACACTGCACTCCGCCACGGCGGCCCGCTTCTCGGCGGCGTCCACACGCGCCGCCACCGCCGCCCTCGACAGCTCCCCCACCCCCTTCACGGGCACGTTCGCGTGACAACGCGTGGCGCCGCCAGCAAAGGCGCCGCCGCCGCCGCCGCCGGTGGTCATGGGGCGCTGCGCCTGCTGCTGCTGAGCAGCCTGTTCCATGGTGCTCAGCAGCTGCTCGTAGGGCCCCGAGCTGGGCGCCAGCAGGCGCACGGTGGCGGCGCGCCTGGGCTGCAGCTGTGGGGCGGCGGTGTGGTCGTCGATGGCGGGGGCGGCGGTGGCGGGGCGGGAGGCGGCGGGGGTGGCGGTCTCGCACGCGCTAGCGCGCAGGCGCCGCACCTGCGTGGCCGCGAGCGTGGCGGCAGGCGGAGTGGTGGTGGGAGGGGGAGGTAAACGGGGTGTGCGGTGTGGGTTGGGAGGAGCGGTTGCGGGGGGTTGGATGTGTTGTGTGTGGCGATGTATGCTGGTGGAAGGGGGTGTTGGTGCGGCAACATGACGGCAAAAACCGCATCGCCCACATCGGGTCCGAAAGCCTCCAGCAGCTGCTGCATGCCACACTCCATTTCTGTCAGCACGGCATCAACATTCTCCCCTGGCCCCTGCAACTTGAAGTAAAGTGATAATGCAACTTGAAGTCCAGTAATACTTCAACTTGAAGTACAGTAATACTTCAACTTGAAGTACAGTGATGCTTCAACTCCATTTCCGTCAGCACGGCATCAACATTCTCCCCCGGCCCTAGCAGCTCACTCAAGTCCACTTCTTCCAACCCCACAATACTTCAAGTACAAGCAGTAGGTGAAGTAACCGCTGCGCGCAGGCGTGCGTGGGTAGTGTCTGGCTCTCTTGCACGGTGTCTGGTTTTTGGCGCAGCACGGTCAGCTACTGCACTTGTTTTGACACCCATACATGTATATGGCATCACACGCGTCCCCGCGTGTTAGCACAAGGGCTACAATGATAAGAGAGTACAGAACTCCGCCGGATGTACGTGGACATGTCAAGACGTGCTCTTTGCACGCACACAGTGGCCCCCCGCATGACACATTTGAGGTCAAGCCCCATGTTCGCAAGGTACACGGCGGTGCGGCAGCCACCAGCGCGCACGCAAGTGGCGTCGCCTCGCAGCAACACGCGCAGCGGGTGTGCGTGTCACACGCGCGAGCAACGTAGCACACCCACCGCGTGGTGTGCGAACCGCCATAGCGCACCTGCTTCTCCAGCGCCTTCTTTCCTGGCGCAGCATGTTTAGCTCGTGGTTCAGCTCGACGCTCTCCTCCAGGCGCCGTGCGTCTGCGTGCGCCGCCTCTGAGCGCCCCCGCCGCAGCGCCTGCCCCGCCTGCGACAGCACCTGCGGCGGCACGCAAGCGCGGCGGCAAGGGCATGTGCGCACGCGGCAGTTGCAGGGTGAGAGCAGATTTGGGTGTGGAGCTGCAACTGTTGGTATGTTGGAGTGTTGTGCTGGCGGCAGGGGCTGCGGAGTGGAGGGTTTGTCGGAGCGGTGCTGGACTGGTGAGGAGGTGTGTGATGTTAGCGTGCGGAGTTGGACTCACTCGTGGTGCTGTGTACGCGTGTGTGGCGGGTGTTGGCGTTGCTGTGCTGCTGCCAGCTGGCGTTGGCCGCGCACTTAGGTGCTGGGCAGCATTTTTTTGTGTGGCATGCTCCGCTCTGCACCTGCGAATTTAGAAAATGTACCTGCAAATGCAGGCAACAGCCGTCACTGGCAGGCAACTGCAATGCTGCTTGGTCCCACAATCTGTGGTCTGGTTGTTACCCCATGTAAAGTCGCTCTTGCAGGAATGGTACTCCGTACTGTGCTGACAGGTGTCTTTGAGCAGCTACATAATTCCGTATCAGGGGTACACAAATTATGTAGTCATGGCTGACGCAGCGTCGCGTGCTGCTGCTGTGAGCACTGCTGCAGGCAGGCTGCCTAACACAACGCATGGTAAAAAAAGAAGAAAAAAATACATAATACTTTTTGTACTTCATCTTAATTTACCATTTATAAATTTTAAGTAAAAAGACTTCGTAGTAGGAACGTGGATAGCATGCCTCGATTGAATTGCAGTACCGGTGAGGAGAGAACGCAGCTCTCATTTCCAATGCTGGTACACCGATGAAGTTGTAGGCGGTTCCTACTTCCTGACTCGTGCTCTTCAGCTGCCACGTCATACTACTTTGTACTGTTGCACATGGACACGCAGTAAGAACCATGATCACAAGTCTGGTGGTCATCATTTGCTAACCTTGTGCATTCTGGCGCGCTGGCGCTCCAGCTCCGCCGCGGCCGCGCCTTCGCTGTTGCCGTCCGAGGCCGCAACTGCCAGGGGGGCATGGCCATGCTCGCGCAGCAGAAGCAGTGGCAGCAGCGCCGCCTGCAGTCCGTCCACACAGCGCAGCAGTGCAGTGTCAGGAGGCACTGGCACCCCTGTCAGATACAAAACACTGTGCCGCACTCAGTGCGGACAAGTTCTGGACGCTGGTGTGGGTGCGTTGGGAGTTGGATGTGTGGGCCTAGGCCAACAATGCAAATGCCAAGGGAATACAGCGGCAGCTGCCATAGCACTCACAGCTTGAGCACCGTCACGTAACAGTGTGCACCGTGCATGCATCCTTGCCTCAAACCGCTATGCATGCAAGGTCACCCCCTCTGTGCGGGCGCCACTGCCCGCACAAGCACACCTGCTGCAGCGGCAAAACATGCACAGAGACAATGCCGCCGCCATACCATGCCAAGCGCGCTGCCCATGCCGGCAATGGCATGGGCACGCCGGCGCAGCCTGCCACACCCATACCCATGCCACAACAACCACGCCCCACCGCCGCCACACACGCCAGCCAACAGGCCCACCGCAGGCGGCGCCACCAGTAAGCATAACGGCGTCCCGCCATCTTCACAGCTTGTGAAAAACATAAGAAAAGGGTATGTACGATGTATCACCTCCGCGACGCGCGCCCGGGCATGCAGAATTGGAGGCCCGGCCGTCATTGCAACACTTGTGATACAGTACTTCGAAACATGCACATGCTTGAGGTATACCAAATACTTAGAAGGACATACTTGAAAATATATTAGTACTGCAAAAACAAAAAAAACGACAGTACTTGGCATGTCACACTTCATCACCTCCGCAGCGGCTTCGTCCCGCGAGCATCAAGGAGGGCGAGTTGCGGAGGCGGTGTCATGTGCCTCTCCCAGCATGCAACCGCCACGTTCCAGCACCGTAGTGCTGGCACTGCTGCTGTGGGTGTGCACACGAAGCAACTACGCCTGAGCTCCCCGTCCTACACACAGCATTCGCCAACTTCACATGCTGACTTGCAGTTGCAGAGCGCGCTCATCACATCTTCTTGCCAAATTAGTTTCTACAACGCCAGAGCAAAGTTGGTGAGGGACGTCGGCACCGGCACAAATGTGCATGCTGCTGTGGGCGTGCACGCAATGTGCGCATGGGAATGCCTGTGCGCTCGTGCAAGTGCACCCTCACGGTGCCTGCCTCACTGCTGGCGCTGCATCTCTGCCTGCTCCCTTGTTGGATGGTGCCGGTGGGCCCATGGGGTCGGGGCAGCAGCAACAGGTGAGCTGGATGCCAATGGGCCGCACACCTAATATCTAGTTGTTGCATACCCCTACCTGTGTGCACTCATTTCGGAATCCCTGGGCAGTCAAAGTTGGCGTGCATGCTTATTAATTTGACTGGCGGCGCTGCACAAGGTAGTTCCGCCAGCCTTGCCAACTGCATGTAATCACCAACCTTGGCCGCTTTCTTCATGATGCTCTGAAGCCGGGAACTTCGGCCGGCTCGCCGCCGCTTGCGTCCACCGTCTGTGTTCGCCTTAAAACAGCGCTCATGGATCGCTGGGTCGGCTTTGATCCGCGCCAGGGACCTGCGTCATGCGGTGCCCTGCCTTCTCCTACCTCAAGCAGCCTGCCTCAACCTTGAACAAATTTGGGCCAATTTTCGCTCAAACCTGGGGCGACAAGATGGCGAGATCAGGGTTGGGGGCTAGGTTTTAGCCCCTAGCCTTTAGCCCGGGCTAGTCCGGGCTAGCCCGGGTCTAGCCTCAGTGGCTGTGGGCTAACCTGCAAACACGGGCTACACCCTGCAGTGAAAGTGCGTGGCGTGCAGCAGCAGCAGCAGCGCCAAGCCGGTAGGGGACACGTTCAGCCACCCACCCATCCCTTCATTGTTAAAGAGGGAGCAGGGAATGGGGTGGAGGGCATTTGGGGTGACTCCGACTCACT
>JAULBY010042954.1:0-13089 GCA_032358315.1 Ophiocytium majus
CTAAATACGCCTTTTGCAGCCACAAAATCACGTGTACGCGTATATATACGTATGTATAGGTACATACGTCGTTATACCGAATACGCCTGTGCCAACCCTAGCATTGATATTGCGTCAAGACTGGGCCCGCAATGCCAGGCCACATGTTTCACGATATGTGGTGATGCTGTCATCATGTTGAAATGCTACGAGCCGTTCGAAGGTGTGCACGTGCCGCACTGCTGCAGCAGAAAAATTTGTGGTCCCGGCCGTGTGAGTAGGTTGTTTCGTGTCGTGTCACTTAAGCAATTGCGGCGGTGTTGCGTACATGTACGATTGGAGGGTCATACACCGTTGTCTGAGGGGCACATTGAGGCACGCGTGCACTGTCAGGTATGCTGCGGCATGTTGTCAATGACCATATACTTGGAAGTACAACTTGAAATGATGCAGCACATAGCGTTCACATGTGTGCATCATGGCGCAAGTGCCACATCGTACAGATGTACTATAGTAGACTGTAGTACTGAAAGTTCAGAAGAATCACCAGTAGGTAGGATATCCTTTTTCTGGTCACGACGCGAACCGTGTGCAAAGGGCTTTCCGCGCCCTAAGCGGAGTCTAGTAAAAGTACATACGAAGTACATGTTCACGAAGAAGGAACCAACCGTCACCGCGGCCCCTGACACTGTTTCTGTTTTTTGGTGACACATGTGCGCATGCACAGGGGAGATGCTGTTTGGCATGCGTTGTGTCAGTGAACTGGGCCAGGTGTCTGCATGCGCCAGTGCTGGTGCGCATGCTGCATTGCTCGTTCAAACGAGCGTTTGCATGCTGCTGCTGGTGCACCGGGCACCGCTGAAGGCTAGATATTGGGTGTGCAGTGCATGCCAAGTGCACATACCACCCTTTCCTCTCGCTAAGATCATCATTCCTCTCGCTAAGATCATCAGCGCTTGTACTACTAGTACATGCAAATGCGCTCTGAGGGTGGAATGTGCCTTGCCACACGTGTTTGTTCTATGCCCGTGCCCTTAATTATGCTAAGAACACAGCACAGAAACCATCTTGAGGATTTGTGTCACGGTGTTCATACGACTACTGCAGGTTTTGCTACATGCATGTGCATGCACTCAAGCATATGCAGCGTGTGGCACAGGCCAGGCCACACTCCCAGACCACACGGGCACACGTGTACGGAACGGCATGCAGCAGCAGAGAGCACTGGCATTCAGTGGCAGCAACGACACCAAGCATAAACAAGCGCAGAGTGCAGAGTACCCTTGCGGCAAGGTGCAGTATGACTACCATTACTGCGTCTGCACTGCTGGCTCGGCAGGCACTGAGTAATCCTTATGACTGTGGCCACACACGAACGTACGTACAGTACCAGTAACTGTAACGCTCTGGGCCGTATACCGCCCATGCAACCCACTCACAACCATCCCCGCATTGCCCGTGTCTGCAACACATACATTAGCTAGGGCACGCAGTCAGCGGTGCTCCTCAATCCACCGCAACACTGCAGCGGCCTGTGCCTCCGGCAGACCGGCGTACTCGACCGCTCCCTCCACAGCAGCTATGCACTCATCTGGGTAAAACGGGCAGCCATTGTCTGTGGCCCACTGCAGCACGTGCAGGTGGCCGTCGCGTGCTGCTGCGACACAAGTCTCGCCATCCCACTCACAGCCATGTGCTCGCGCCCACTGCAACACGTGTAGGTGGCCACCCTCTGCTGCTTTGGCACACGTTAACGTACCCCACCCACACCCGTTCGCTAGCGGCCACTGCAGCACGTCCAGGTGACCACCCATTGCTGCACAGGCACACGTTCACGTGTCCCACTCGCAGCCGTGCGATCGTGCCCACTGCAAAACGTGCAAGTGGCCGCACTCTGCTCCTTCTGAACATGTCTGCCGGCCCCACTCACAGCCGTTCTCTCGCGCCCACTGCAGCACTCCCAGGTGGCCGCCGCCAGCTGCTTCTGCACATGTCTAATAGTCCATGGCACAGCCAGCAGCCACTGCGCACTGCAATGCCTCCAGACTGCCGCACCTGGCAGCTGCACGGGTGAGGCAATAGCTCCTGGGGCAGCCGCTGTCCAGTGCCCACTGCATCATGGAAGCAGACGCAGCAACGTGCCAGTAGCTGGTGGACCAGGTCTTGGCGTGTGTGGCACTGTAGATGCGCCTCCACTCGTGACACACCAGTGCCACATGCAGGTAGCGTCTCCCGTCCACAAACAGCTGGAGAATATCGGTCCACGCATCTGCTGGCGCCACGCAGTGCGCCGCGCGCGAAGTAGCACACAAATAGGATGCAGCAGGAGACGGCGCACGGTAGAGGCATGCTGTGAAACTGGTGACATGGTGAGATATTGCTACTTGCACTCTATACCTCGACGTCCATATGCACAGTTCTGGCAATCACAGTACCGGTGCCATACCGTTGTCCAGGCACACTACTGCTGTCTCTTTGAGGGCTACATGTATAAAGATGCCATCATCATACACTATGGTACCATACGTCGTGCCAGTGGTAATGGAGTTGTTGATGTGTAGCCTCCGTTATGTGAATCAGTTGTACGCGCTCTTGTGTGCAAACCCTACTCATACGGGAGGCAGTCCGCAAGCACTACACATTTCTGCCTTTACACTGGGATGGGTCACTAGTGATGCTCGCCACAGAACTGCCGCGCCGCCGCAGCGCGCGGGATGGGCTGCTGCAGCATCCCTGGCTGGGTGCCGCGGTGCTGGGGCAGCAGGGTGCCTGTGCGTGGCGGGGTGGGGGGTGCTCACAGTTGGGGCCTCTTGCAAGCCTGTGAAATCTGCACTGTTGAATGCCTTCACTGCTATGCAATAGTTTTTCGCATGACGCTGCCGCCAGGTGCGTCTGAAGCAGCACGAGGCAGATGTAGTGGCGCACAAGGGTTAGCTATTGGCGTGCGCCACAGTGCCGTGCCTGGCACTCCCGCTCACTTAGGGGTGTTCTGAAGAAAAAAAAGAACGCTCTTGAATGAACGCCCCTTACCGGCTGAACTGCGCGTTCTAAAGAGGTAGTTCCTGAGCGCCTCCCCCTCCCTACCTTCCTTCACCAGGGTTGACCGGTTCGCTGCATGTGTGGTGTCTGCCACCAATTTTGTAGCTCTGCTCATGGATGTGAGCTACCTGCTAAGCAGTCAGGATGCACTAGGGTGGACACTCATAGCAGGCAATGTGCTCCTGTTGGTGCTAGCGGTAGCGCAAGTGACGGTGGCATCAGCAGCGGCGGTAGCCAGTGCCAGTGAGGGTGAGAGGCGCCGCTATCTAGCGCTGTTGCACAACAGGACCCTTCCAGCTGCACCAATACACTGAAAGGCACTGCCAGTGGCCACCCCTGGGCCATCATACTGGTAGTAGCTGCGTACCTTATGCATTGTAATCTACAAGTTGTTGACGACTGGTAAATGGCCAACCTTTTCGCTGTGCTGCTTGTCGATGCTCTGTGTATGACATTGTGCACTGCCATGCCTTGGAACTGCTGCGAGTGGCTTGTTGTTTCGACGAAACTTTGCTGCAGAGAACTAAGCGCACTGCCATGATGTCAACCTTTTTGAAGGCGCCTCCAATGGCTGTTGTGACAGTTGCGCCTGTGCCAGTAGTTGCTGGCTGCGCTGGGTTTGATGCTACTAGTACAGTAGTGTACTTCTAGTAGTACTTTGAAGTATCTTGAGTTACTAATAGGATAGCAGTGCCACTGGGCCAGGCAGTGATGTACTTCTGAAGTAGACTTCAGAAGCACTTCAAACATCACCGTACATTAATATCTTGTGCTGCTTCTCTCACTTCTGAATCAGGTACCTCGTGGCTCTGCGCCAGCTGCAGCACCCTCAGGCCCTGGCAGGCTGGCAGCATAAGTATCACAATAGCCGATACTCGACAGTTCTGCGCACTGACAGTGTGACAGTCTGGTCTTGTCAGAATGCCAAGCAGTACTACTTCATAGTAACTACCAGGCATGCCAAGCCCTCTGCTGTTATCAAAAATGACTTAGAACATCGTGTTCTACTAAGTAACTTCTGAAGTAGTACTAGCTGGCACATATGGTACCAATTGCCTTGGGGCACTGGAGACAAGTGGCTAGCAAGACAGCTAGTACAGTAACTGTCACAGTAGCTACGGCCCCATGCGCACTGCAGGTGTGTGCAGTCGAACGGTGTCTGTCCTTGTTCAGGGCGGCAGTCCCAGCTCTGAGATGGGCTGTTCACAGTCGCGAGCTGCGTGGCGCGCTGGCGCCAGAAGCTTTCTATGTGGATATCATCCTGCAGCGCACCGTTTCGGAAGTGGTGATAGCGGAATGGCGCTCCGTCCTCCCGGCGGCGGGTCAACCTGCCCCCGACCTGGAAGCCTACCGGCGCATGCCACTGCTGTGCCCGCCGGCGGCCGCAGGGCAGGCCGCGGAGCCGGCCCCACCATAGATCTCGTAGTATAGCTGGTGCACACATGCCCTCATGTCTCGTTAACATACTTCAACTTGAAGCCTGAGCGAAGTTCAACAAGCTGAGAAAAAAGAAGTTCCATGTGCCACAGTCACCTATTACAAGTATACTGCGCCAGGCCATGATAGTATGCGCACTGCATGTCTGTCCTTATTCAGGGCACCGGTGCTGCACCTGACGGTGTCTGTCCTTATTCAGGGCACCGTTGCTGCACCTGCCCACTTGCAGCAGTGCTGCGGCAGTCTGGCAGCGCCCTGCATACGTTTGTGCAGAATGCAATGTCAGTTGCCGTATACCGTTTCTGACAATCATTATGGCATGACATTGTATGGGCCTGGACCCGGCCATGTCAGCCCACCTTTACTGGGTGTAGCGGCCCATTGCCATGACAAACCTAACCTGTAAGGGTGCAATGGGCTGGCGAGGACAACATTTAACAACAAGGATCCAGGAATACATGCAAACGGTTCACGGTCTGACACGGATTGCTTGGTTGCTCAAGGTAAAAGAGCGGTGCTCATTTATGGATTCTCTGGTGCGCCCCTCCAGTGCTGCACCTTTACTCATCAAGCACGTCGCGCCCGCAAGCATATTGTACTACCAGCAGTACAAGAGTAGACTATAGTGGCCGGTCCCACTAGAAAGTGGACGACCAGAGATTGTTGCAATTCCACATGCTGACCTGGCATTGGACCAGGACCTGGTGCTGCCAGCAGGATATTACTAGTACTAGTCGTACACGCCTTGCGAAAACTTGGGCACCGCGCACGCTAGCAGCCATGGCATACGCAAGCTCGCGCACAGGACTTCACGCAAAATTGTCGAAACTGTGCACCCACTCAAGACAAAAACCCACACCGACCGCTGGCGCTTGCGCGCACACACACACCTCCGCGTCGTCTAGCGTGTGGGCAGGTACTGCAGTGCACTAGTAGTAAACCACCGAAGGCACAGCTAACTCGTGAGGGAGTAGTGTAGCTGCCTCCCCAACATTTTCACTGCTGCCGCTGCTCAGCAGCCACCTCTGACTCCTCCGGCCCCTGTTCTGAGTCACTAGTGCTGTTGTCCAGCCGCTCACCACTGGGGGCAGCCAGCGCTCCCTGAGCAGGGTCGCTGTACTGCCCCAATGCCCGCAACAGCACGCCCCCCAGCGCCCACCACTCCGCAGCGTACACTCCCCAGTCAACACCGCCCTCGGAGTTCAGCGGTGGGGGGCACGGTGGTGGTGGTGCCACAACCGTCTCAAGTTCAATTTCCACTTCAAGTGGCACGTCACCACCGTGCTGCATGCGCACCCACTCCTCCGCAACCACCCCCCACATGAGTGACTCAGCGGCGCGTGCCTGGTCCATCCACGCACGCAGCGGTGCGGGCAGCTGGGCACTCACCATACCCAGCACCTCCCCACTCCACAGCTCTTCCCCAGACCCACGTGCGCTTGTGGTGCCAGTGCCGTCACTGCCTGCCGCAGCGTCAGCGCGCATCTCAGTCCAAATGTCCTCACCCAGCTGGGACGCCAGTGTGCCGATCAGCACCGCGGCGGCAAATGAGCCCAGGAGGATTAGGTCCGTAGGGTCTCCGTTGCCGTTGGCAATGAGCTTGCCGTACACACCCACGTAGGAGTCAAGCAGGCAGGGCTTGATGCTGCCTATGGCTGTGCCCACCAAAAACTCCACAAACGGCAGCGACGTCAGGCCTGCGCGTGGTGGGTCAGCGAGGCAGGCAGGCAGCAGTGCGCGCAGAGTGTGATGTCAGTACTGTCGTGTACAGTGAGCGTTTCGCGCAGTTGTGGGGCAGGAGGTGAGGGTAACTGTTGAGCAGAGCAAGTGGTTGCGCGCGCATGCTGCTGGCTGTCGCAAGGGGGTCCGAACTCATGCCACTGTAACGACAGTTGCTGCTTGCACGCAAAAAGCTGCATAATACTTCATCATTGTGCAGCAGAATTTGTGCTACAGGTGAGCCACACGAACACGGGTTGGCGCACGTCTCGTGCAAGTGTGTCGTGGCAACACATGTGGTGTACAGCACTATTTGACAGCTGCGTGCACCCTGCTTCTAGCGGTAATGCAAAAGCAACCTGAGAGCAGACAGTCACCATTCAATTTCTGACACAATTTAACTTGTTCAATGACATGTACTACTAGTACGTTGTTGCATACGGTATAATTGTTGGGATTATACATTCACAGAAACTCATGTGGTGCTCATGTACCTCTTCGGCCTATGGTTGCGCTACTGGGTAGTAGTGGGCTGAGGTAGCAATGTTGCCTGAGTGCGTGCCACAAACTGCTTATACCCATACCTGGCACCTAATGGACTTCTCCGTTCCTGCAGAATGTCTGTGCTCTGCTTATTACTAACCTAAGAAGTACTTCGAAGTATGTCACACCTGCAGTACGTATGCCATATACATCATGTACTTTGAAGTATACCAATAGGTATATATATACATATATACACCGGTATGACATCGTATACTCCAGAAGTACTACAGAGGTACAGTATATACTTCTGAAGTATATTTCTATGTGCGAGTGCTGTTATGTGGCCAAAGTTGTCGTGCACGATGTGGGCGCCTTGCTGGCATTGCTCATCAAACGCATGAGTATGATACCAATGAGAGCTCGCCTATGTTCTAATACCGCCAACGGCAAAAACAAAGTCTTGTGGTGAGGCAACATCATTCATCATACTTCGAAGTACTTGAGATATACTTCAGATACTACTACTAGTAGTATACAGTAGTCGTACTTGGACAACACCATTTACATCAAAAGAACGCATACTCGGCACACCATCCCTTGCTGCGCTGCTACTGCCACCAATGCGCTGCTGCACACAAGCCCCTGCTCCATTAACTCTGACTAGTGCAGGAGCACAGCGGCACAGCAGAACGGCACAGCAGAATGCACCTGTATCCCATGCGTGATACCGTATATGTATGCCTGTGGCTTGGCAGCACTTGGACAGTGTCAACTCACCATACACATAGTTGTATGCCCCAAGAGGAATGGGTAGCACCGGCGCCATCCTCAGGATAAGCACCGTCCGGTACCTGTACTTGTGCAGTTACACACCAACCAGCCAAGTGATAAAGGAACACAGGGCACAAAGTAGGCAGTGGGGTTGGCTTCTCTTTCACAGTTTGCAGTGCTCTTGGCTTGAATGCCGCTGTCACACGGTACCTACCGCAGCAAGTGACACCTGCATGTAGTGCGGCTCTACATGTTGGTTTACCATTGCCGCTGCAGCGTGCCATGCACACTATCGGGAAACATATTCAGAAGTAGTCAGCTTGCGGCAAAGCGTAAGAAGACCCCGCCGCAGCATGTTACATATGTTTCTTGCACTTACCTACTCAAAGTGGAGCAAGTAGTGGTGCACCACTCGCAGCATCTCTGGTGCCAGCATGCCATGTCATGCAGACGCTACGAGGTACGAAGTGCTGACACTGGTAGCGGATGCTGTAGTGTTGCTGCTAATGCTTGCAGTGCGCATTGCGAAGTTTCAGTGCCATGAATGGCATGGCGGCTGGCTGCTTGTGTCTCCGCTCCCAGGCACATACCATGTGTGTGCGGGTGTACTCTTAGGAAGCATTTCCCACCGCAGCATCTGATACATACACTTGGGTCACTAACGAAAGCATGCTTGGCAGAGGTACAATGTCATCCATACAGCATGACAGTGGCTCCTTTGGTAAGCAAGACACTCCCTCTAGCTCAACCACAATAATTCAGTTGTAGGCAGAATACTCTGCAAGCTTGCTCAAGCCCTCAAGGACGCTTACTCACCGGCACATGCAGGGGGGTGGGTACTTCCTTTTGAGCAGGTGCATGAACTAGCCAACCTATCCAGCGGTTGACCCGGCATGCTGTGCAACAACTGGGTCAAGCCTTACCAACCTCTTCCAGATGTTGTTTCCACATTATCAGCGCTGATTACCCACTAACGCGACGATTGTGTGATTGCTAACCCTAACCCTAAATTATTTATGTTACGAGCGCACTGCGTACCCGCCCTTGGAGACCACCCTCTCCGCGGCTCGAAGCAGCGGGCGGTTGCCCACCCTGTCTCGCACCCTTCCCCTCAGCTTGCTGCGCGCCAGCTGGAAGCTCACGGCAGACGCAGCGGTTGCGCACACCACGCTGGCCAGCGCTCCCGCCAGCACGCCTCCAAAGAGGACGCCGCTCACTAGAGCCAACGCCAGTGATAGGACGTCGATGCACAGGGTCTTGCTGAGCAGCCAGCCGCTGGCAAAGAGCACGTATTTGAGGGTACCGGCGTGCTCCACATAGTCTAAGCCATTGGTGATGGTTTCCCTGCACATGTACCGGGAGCACAGCAGCACAGTCAAGTGCAGGATGGTAGTGAGTTCACACATTTCCTTTGACAAGTGACTTCGTTTTTTGGTTAGCGTGGTGTAAAGGTTCAGCAGTTTTTTTAAGTGGTGTTGTCATTAGCGCAGTGTACATGTGAAGAGCACGCATTTAAGGGCGCGGGCGTGCTCCACATATATTTAAGCCGTTGGTGATGGTCTCCCTGCACGGCGCAGCCTGAAGTGCAGGATGGCAGTAGGTTCACACGTGTGTGTTGATAAACAGTTTTGTTGTTGAGTAGTCTGATGTAATGGTTCAGTGTTGGTTTTAGGGGTTTGCCCAAAGTATCATGTTTGCCTTGCAGTGGTAAGAGCGACGCCACAAGCTACCTTACAGGACACACTTGAGTGAACTGCGCTGCAGTGAACCTGGTACAGGCGCCAGTTGCATGCAGCGCACTCCAAGCACAGCCAGCAGAACCGGTAGCCGTTGGCGCACACGGTTCTGTTTGCTGTCGCCTTTCATCCGGGTTAGCCGTTGCATTTGGCATCAGCGTCGCATAGGGGCACTCGAGCGCTAGCGCAGTGGGCAGCATTGACGCTGTCGGTACATTCACCTACACAGCCACACATGTCTTGCTAGCTCTCACCGTACTTGACTACTTCTGGACTGCTTTGAAGTATGTAAGAAGCATATGCACACAAATGACACACAACTTAACTGTGTGTACCACCCCCAGACTGTGTGAGCCCGCAGGTGCTTTCAACCCTGCTTGCGAGTCTGCAGACCCTCCAACAGGCGGTGCAGCAGCGGCGCACCACAGAATCTGATTGTTGAGCACGGCTGCTGCTGCTTCGCAGTACACACACTGCTGGTGCACCAGCGTGTGGCAGTGGGGTTAGCAATACTTGTGTGTGGCGCTGTGCCTCACTGTCACCAGCGCCCGCGCGCGTCCAGCCACATGCCATGTCGTTTCATTCCTAAACCTAAACATTGGCCAATTGTGATTACGGCACACGGCTCGTACAACAGAGCGGTCATGTCCAAGCACAGCCAGCAGCGCCACCCGTGCGGGCGGCTGTGCATGCGCATGGCCGCTGCGCTTAAGCTTAATACTTGCTTCAGGAAGTATTTTCGAGTGCTCACCCTAACATAACGCGATGCGCTGTCTGCTGCTATCGCACAAAACCATGCTACTAGTATACCACATGGTATGAGGTACCACTCTGCACGCATGTTGCCTGGTCAGTGCACTGGTATGTACTTCGAGTAACACTTCATAGCTTAGATCATTTTTAGACTATGGTACTTCAAGGAGTGCTACCATACCTGCTACGAGGTACCACAGTGCACGCACTTGCCTGGTCGGGCGCGGCCGCAGGCAACCTAGTACTTCTTAGTGGTATAAGGTCAACAGCTGTGACTTCACTGGCGTCTCGGACCAGCCAGCTCCCTCAGGCGTGCCGAGGTGCTTCCTTCTGTCAGGTGGTGTGTACTGCTTGTGCTGCGTACACACCACATGCCGGTGCAAACCCTTGGTCCTTGATGCACGCTCACAAGTACATACATTTACACATTTGAGGTATATAGATGCACATACGTGTATGCAATATACAGACGAACATACTTTTGCACATATGTGAAGTATATACAGGTACATGTATTAAGTATATGCAAGCACATAAAATTTGTCAAGTATATAAAAGTACATGTACAAGTACTAGTGCAGCGCGGGGGCATCTGACAGGCACACCTGCGCCAGGCGCCAGGGGTGAAATGCCATGACGTTCCGCTGGCGCATGACCGCCTGAAGAGCGGCTAGCCCTGATCAGCCTGAAGGGTAGGTATTTACCGGCAAGGGATCAGCTAGCGCGACATCAGGAGCTCCCGAGCTTGAGTGGCTTCTGGGGCGTGCATTCTGCATTGAATCTGAACTAGCGCATGCAAAGTCCCCGGAAATGCCGAGCGTGATTGAGTCGCACGTTGCAGAATGAACAGCGTTGCACTGAGCACTGCGTCTGGTGTCGGGAACAAATTGCGGCGGTACCTATGCTGCCCGCCCGTAGCGTCCGCGTGAAGGAGTAGCTGGTGGCGAGCAAGATGGCATGCCGCCACTGCTGCTGTGGCTGCTGCTGCTGCCTGCTGCTGTTGCTGCTACTTTGGCTGCTGCTGCTACTATGGCTGCTGCTTTTGTTTGTTTTGCCAACTTGACCAACAATTTGTTTCACACACCGTTGAACGTGCTGTCGCTGGCAACCTCAGAACAACAACACGTCCGTAGGGCGCGCGAAAACGACAACCTGGCGGCAAGCATTAGGGTTAGTCGCATGGCATGCGGCGCTGCTGCTTGAACTGCTGCCTGCCGCTGCTGCTTTTGCTGCTCCCTGCCGCTGCTGCTTTTGATGCTCCCTGCCGCTGCTGCTGTTGCTGCGGCTACTTCAGTTGTTTCAAACGAAGTTGGTGGCAAGCTGTCGCAGCACGAGCGCGTGTTGGAGAGCCCCGAGCGTTCTGTGCATGGACATGTCGCACTCGCATCAACTGGGCCTCCGCTGCTGCTGCTTTTGCTGCTGCCTGCCGCCGCTGCTGCTGCTGCCTCTGCTGCCTGCTGCTGCCGCCGCACTGCTGCCCCCCCCAAAGCTATGAGTCCATTGGTCAACAATCGACGTGGACACACTTTTGACACTGAGCTCACCAAGGAAGTTATGTAACAATTCTTCTTGCAGAGCGCGCGCACGCACTGCACCCCCACACCGCCTGCACCGCCTTATATGCATGCATGCAACAGTGCTCTACTTTAGAAAAAGACTGCTGCACTTGCCAACACCATTCCGACATTGCTGACACACTGCCCCTTCCCGTGTCCTGAGCACTGCCACAGGTCTGCACACACTCACTTCCCGCCACCACCAACTTGGCAATGCACACTCTGGCACTGCTGCAACAGCTTTGAGTGTGGTGTACACCTGTATGACAGTGCCAGTGGGGTCTATCATGGACCTTCTGACTTGTAAACACAAAATGCGCACTGATCCCAAGCCTCCTCCCGCAGGGACAGTCTTGTACGATGCAACAGTGTTTGAACTGCATAAGAGTAACAAGAAGCAGGCTCACCTGACACCGGTATCTTGCACAAAGTCCAGTCCAACCACGTTCAGCAGCGCCACACGTCCCCCCACCCGTATCGCCGCAGCAGCAGCGGCCACATTAAAAGCCGTGATCATAACCGCTTTTTTGCCCGCGCTGCCCGCCCTGCTGCCGCCCTTGTCGCCGTCACCATCACCATCGCCGCCCCCTCCCAGCTTGGCCCTCACGCCAGCCACCTTCTGTGCAGTGCCCAGCGTGCTCCGTATGGCAGCTCTCCTGCTGTCCCACACCTTTTGGTGCTGCTCCTGCCCCTGGCTGCTGACCGTGTTGCTGCTGTTGGCGCTGCTGCTGCTGCTGCTGTCATCGCGACTCGCCATCCTGACTCCGCGGGCCATGCAGCCTCTGCCACTGCCGCGATGGACCACCAGGGGTTTCAAACCCGTAACCGGCTGAGATAGGCATGCTAGGACTAGCGCCACCCGCACCACCTTCATGCCTGACTGCTCCGCGCCTATGTTGCTGCTGGCTGGCAGCAGGTTGAGCAGAGGCAGAATGCCACTGTGGGCTGTGCTTGAGCGCCTGCAGTAGCTTCTGCGGCAGGTAACCGCCTTCCAGCCGCTGCCGCTGCCGCTGCCGTTGACACTGCCGCGGCTATTGAAGCAGCGGCGCCGGCGTGGCCTCTCCGCTTCTGCCTGAAGAATCTGCTCACTGCAGTGCGCACACAGCAGAGTTGAAGTTTACGGTTGTTGAAGATGCGCTGTGCACACACCGTCGTGGACGTCCTCGTGTTCGCACCTATAGGAAGCGCCTTGCTGCCCCCCAGGGGTGTTGTGGCTCAATACTACAGGCTGCTATCATCCCGTGGCATCTGCAAGTGCCAGTGGGTTACCAAGTACTGGAATAGGGGAGTAGGTGGCCTGTACACGTACGTGGTGTGCCAGGACTGCTGCCGCCTCGGTGCCATGGCATGCATGGTGCACCCAGTGGCAGTTGGTGCAAATGCCGCATGCATGTGCCACAATGTGCGCTAGTGGTAGTAGTCCTCGTAAGGGCAACCTGCGCTGCATGCCCGAGGCTGTGGTGGGTGCGCTCAGCATGTGAGCTGTCACGGTGCCACGCGTGTCAGCATTGGGCATGCACATGTGCACACATGGCATGAGGGTACTCGCCGGCGCGTGTAGGGTGTGGGCCACTGGTTCTGACCAAGTGGATAGATCACCACACAGGCTTCGG
>JAULBY010042965.1:0-13089 GCA_032358315.1 Ophiocytium majus
CCCCCCCCCCCCCGCCCCCCACATAATTTAATTCAGTAGGGCAGCCATAAGCATGAAAAATTCGCCTGCTCAGGGCGCAGAGATGGTCCGTGTGTTGCTGTTGCGCGCCGGCGCGCGGCGGTGTGTGTGCGTGGTGCGGCCGCACGCAGGCAGCATGCACACACACGTAAACCATTCCAGGCCTCCAGCATGCATCGACGACCTGTGCGCAGGTTGTCCTCCTCCCGGTTGTTGCAGCAGTTACTTGGCGCTGCTGTTCGTACAACAGCCTCAACCTTTGTGGTGGTGGCAAAAATTCTTCCCTGCTGTATGAAAAATTCGCCGCATCTCTGAAGTGTACTTCTGAAGTACTTTATATCCTTCAAGTATTTTAGCTCCTGTTTGTACTACAGTAGTGTGTAAATGCGGCACCTAATCTACCACCTTCAAGTAGTACAATGTCCTTCAGAAGCATTGCGAGTGCCACGGCTAAGGATGCACACCATCTGACATTGCATGCAGTGCATGACAAGTTGCCAAACGTAAAAAGTGTGCGAGAGTTCAAGAAGTTACAGAGCTCTTGTGGTATTGTGATAAAGTGGTGCGGTGACAGTGTCACACACGGGGAGCCCCCGGGTGCCGAATGAGGGGTAGGAAGCAAAGGAAAGGAAAAGGATGTGACTACAGCGCATGACATGTTACGCTACTGTGGTGTCCTGCATGCACAAATTACATGCGGGAACCTCACATGTCTACCGCCATGCGCAACAAAAAACGCTATGCTGCTTGTTGTCGACATCTGGCGGCTTACAGGCATGGGGCCCTGTAGCTGCACTGAGTGCCGTAGGTACGTCGCACTATGTACACGTTGCCATTCCTGGCATGCCTGGCATGCCAGCACACATGCCTGATATGGCAGCACCACACCGGAGCACCAGCTCCAGCGAGGCTCTGGCCAGCAGAGATGTGGTGCTGCTAGTACCTCCGTAGAGGGCAGGAATGTCACCGCACAGACAACGTCCAACAAGTCGCCATGGCTACAGCGTGTCGCCCGCGTCGTCGCCAGCAATGGGGATTGTACGACGGGCGGAGAAATGCCGCATGAAAGCGGAGTGCGCCATCATGCCAACACTGCTCACGACGACACCGCCCACCAGAGCAGCAGCGAGGGCGCCATACAGTGTCTGGTTTGGCGACTGAGTGGAGATGAGCGGGACAGTGGGCTCCATGGTTGCGTTCACGCTGGGGCGTGTGGGTTCTGCAGTTGGCGGTGCTGTAGGCGTGGTTGGCGCAGTGGTAGGCACCTGACTCAGGTAACCCTTGTCCACGAGGGTCGTTGTGATTGCCGACAAGGTGATCTCAGCTGTGCTCAAACCGTAGGTGGCGGCGACCATGGCTGAAAAGGCGCGCTGCAGCTCTGCGCTCACAGACTCCGACTGCAGTCCTGCCCACACCTCCAGCAGGCCCCTCAGGTCCGCCAGCTGAGAGACCACAAAAGTGATCTCTGTGTGGGTGCCATCCAGAGGCTGCCAAGAGATGCTTGTCAGTATGGCGCATGATACACCCTCCGCCCGGGCCACCGTGTTTTCGAGTGCTGTGGTGAGCAATGTAAGATAGGCATCAGAGAAGACAGCTTGGTCCACCAGTATGGTGCTGAATGACGCCCAGAGCTGTGGGCTGGTAGGTGAGTATGTGGGGCACTGCGAGAGTTGGCACACGAGGACAGAGAGCAAGCACAGAGGTGGTCAGCCCATAAAATTATACCCGTAAGAACTAGTGCACATGCTGACGCACCGGTGGCATGCACCAACAGCAAGCCGATTAAATTGGAGTGCCTTTGGATATGGAACGAAGGCAAAAACAAGTGCTGCTGTGCATCTGCTGGCTGCTGCTAAGGTGCAGTAATCGGCCCTGTTTCAACATCAGCCAGGCCGATAATCGGTAATTTTGCTCACCGCCTGGCAGGTCGCCCCTGTCCCACCAGGTGACTCGTACCCTGCTGTGCACGGCCTGCAGGCGCCAGCAGCCATGCCCATCCCATGGTCACAAACTATGGCGCCCAAGACATGTGGGCACAGCACAGCGGGGACACCAGGTGCCAGTCAGCCAGACTGCCACCATGCGCTTTGGGTTTGGCAGGGTGTACTGTGGCAAGGGTGTTGCGGCATAAGCCACACACACGAACACCTCGGTCTCGATTTGAACAGTGTGCCTTTGTGTAGGCGAAACGAAACAAGTTCGTGTCTGCAGGTGGGCACGATACTGCTGCCGCACACCATGTGCCACCGACCGCATGACCACCTCATGGCACAACATGCTACGTCAACTCTTTGATGCGCACAGCGAGGGTGACGATCAATATGACATCAATGTCATGACTTGTTGTCGCACGATGTAAACGATAGTGCTAAATGCTGTTGCACTACCATCTTCTTTTCAAGTGGCTGGCCGGGGCTGACCTCACTTCGAGGCTTCGTTAAATGGGTGCTCCTGGAGTCATGTGCCTGCCAGAGTCATGTGCCCCCCCACGTTGTTTTACGTTGTCAGCTACAGTAACTGCTTGGGTATGCTACTACTTCAGGAACTAGTTGTTTGCGTGCCTAGAGTACCCACTGTTCAGCTCACCACTGCAGGATGTACTGCCTGCCAGGGCATTGGACGACCCATAAGGGCAGCCGGTGCATGTGTTGTTGGATGCCCAACCTAACGAAAAGTGATTGACCGGGCACTTTGCACACAAGCCGTCGGCCAGCTCATATCCCATGGCACAGACTGTGAAAGCGCAATGGCAGGCAGCACAATGGTTTGTGAGGGCGCAGCATGAACACTTTATGTAGACGCACACGCTCAGGGTGCTCTGTCAGTATGTACGTATACCTGGCCACAACAAGGTGAGGCTGCAGCCTATGCGTCGCACAGCTAGCAGCGCAGTGGTTTGCGAGGCAGCCATTATAGCGAGGGCACCAAGTGGCAACTGGCGTAAATGTGTTTCGACACCGCACATGTGCTCTCAGTTTGGCCCTGCAAATAGCAGAGCAGGCATCGGCACCACAGGTGCCCAGTAGAAGTGCTCACATTGACACTCGCTGGCTCCGCTCTGAGCAACCGCCAAGTCTTCGCCTGTGCAATCCATGCATGCTGCATCTGCACCACCTGCCGAGTAGCTGCCCGCCGAGCATGGGGTACAATATGTGTCCCCAGACTGCATGGCATACCCTGGGTCGCATCCTGCTAAGCCAGTATGCAAGCAGTGTACGCAGGGCAGCCTGTTAGCACTGGCATGCAGCGAAGCTGAGCTGTACCAGCTGAACCCACGTGTAGTTTGGTGCCACATCGACAAGGAGGGACACGCACTGCGGGCTTGCTTCTACTACTCATGTGTGATTTGTGCAGCACTTGTGAATATGCACATGCATACACGACGTGCTTGGTGCCAGCGACATCAAGCCACTTGTCACCACACGTATGCGTGAGCAGGTGTTTAAACCACCACACCGGATTTGCCCTGGTATGCTGCCCCATGGCATTGTCTGGGCTAAGCAACCATTTAAGTTGCATTCTCACAGAACATGGCGCATGTGAAGTACTTTAAGTAAGTAACAGGGGGTTGCTGCTGCCACCTCAGCTTGTGGCACCAGCTACAAGCGCCGCACACAATGTTTACGCCCACCATTGCACGTAGAGCTGCCAGGGCTGGTGTTGGTGGAGCCGTACGGGCATGGGAGGCACTCCACACCGCTGCCACCTGGTGAGTAGTAGTCAGTGTCACAAAGCTGGCATGCTCCACCACCTTGTTGACCCCTGCCTGGGTCGCACACTGTATCATAATGATTGAAACAGTTGGCAGTCAACATGGGCAGTTGCAGATAAGCGAACAAGGCACGCTAAGGACCACCCACATCCCAACCAACAGCTTGTTCACACCGTGCTGCATGTGTTGGCATTATCGTTGCCTCTACTGCTGGCAGCTAGTCACGGCCTTCTTGGCAATCCGAAGTGGCGTGGCACATGCAAACGCCTGTTACAGCGCGTGCATCATGCCTCCAAGTAATGACAACACTCGCATGCGGGCAGCTATTTTCAGGGGCGGGTGCATTGCCCACTTGGACACTACCTGCTATTTCGAAGTATACTGAGAGTGTACAAGCAACAGGAAATGCAGTACCCGCAGGTGAGCGCTCATGTGTGCACAAAAATATAGCGGGTCCGAACCACCACATCTATTCTAGGTGTACCTGAGCATGCGGCGCTTCCTGCGGCTGTGCTGCTTGACCCCGCGGGGCATGGCGCACAGGTGACGCCATAGCCGCCAGGAGAGTAGTAATTTTGCAAACACGTCTCGCATGTCGAACTGTTGGCAGCCACGCCGTGGCCAGGGTCGCAATCTGCACATGCAGGCAATGAAATTCATGTGAATGGATGACGGGTATACTTGCAGATCCATACAGGGTGTTAGTGCACAGTTCGCACAGCAAGAGACAAGGCATGTTGCACACAAGGCATTCACAAAAGCACTTGCCTCAACCATCTGTGCCAGTTATTGAAGGCACTGGTATCACATGCCTTATGCGCAGCATGACGAAACGCACGAGCACAGACACTGGCAGCTGCTGCTACCAGCAGGACACGCACAAAGTTCAGAGCAACGCACTCCATTGCACTTACATGTGTTGCTACACTCAGGCACACTGCCGTTGCAGGCCGAGCACGGCACACTGTCGCCCCCGCTGCTGTAGTAGTTGACAGGACATAAGCTGCATGTGGTGCTGGTTCCGCCCGGCCACCCGTAGCTAGGCGAGCATACTGCATCACAAGGAGAAGGTGCAGTAGGTTCAGTACCAACGTCAGTAGGGCAGGGGATACTGCACTTGGGCCCTCTGCTCTCAGTCAGCACACCTGTGCACGGCTGCATCATGCAGTGTCACAGCATGTGCACGTCAGCCGTCTGTAGGAAGTGCATGTGCCACAGAGGTGCTGAACACACACAGCTGCTAGTGTCAGCACAGCAACATACCATGGAGTAGGGCCTTGCAACAGTGCCTACGTAGCGTGCCTCGCAGGATCGTGTGGTGGGTGCATGAACAGCTTGCCGCCAGTGAGTTTGACAACCCCTTGCAACATTCTCCGCAGACTGTGTCATCTCTTCCTGCAGGGTACTTGTTTGACGGCTATCACACTGTGCAGTTCTGGTATGGTGTCAACCCTTGGTGAAACTAGCACTGCCTGCTGGTGATGCTTGTGTCGCACCCCAGCAAGGATGTTAAAGACAGGCTGTGAACTCATGCCCAGCTGGCAACAGCCCGGGAAAACGTACCTGTGCAGGAGGAGCTGGCCACCTGTGTGTTTGAAGATCCGGTAGGACAGGCTGAGCATGTCGCAGCATTGCCTCCACTCGAATAGCTGTTGATGGGGCATGCCGTGCATGCATCGCCGTACACCATGTAGCCCGGGGAGCAAACTGGCAGAGTACACAGTATGAGTGAAATGCAATGCAGCAGCGCGTTTGGCGCAGCGTCAGGGCGCCTGCATGGCTCTGGCACACACGCTTCAGATAAGGCATCAGCACGTCCCCTCTACCTGACAGAAAAACCGTGCAGATACAAGCACATGGCAAATGATGCCACAGGGTCACTGTGTGTGACAGCTGTGCGTGTGCTGCTCAAGGATAGCCACCAATGCCCAAAGCAGCCCACAAGTAGACCGAATAATACGCACACTAGCAGTAGAGAGCCGCGGTTGCTGCCCCACTTACTGTTGCAAGACGAGCTCCCTGCTGCTGTGTTTGATGACCCTGTTGGGCACGACGTACATGTTGCTTCGCCATCTGCAGCTTGGGTCCATCCTTTGGAGTAGGTGCCAGCGGGGCAGATGGTACATGCTCCGTTCCCATCCAGGCCATATCCTGGCTCACACACTGTGCGTTACACAAACCGATACATGCATGCACACCCTCAGCATTCAATGGTGCACACGGAAGTGCTTAACTGCGCAACAAGCACAAGGTGCATAGTGCGCTTTGTGGCCAGGGCTTGACAGCAAGGGGCACTAGACACTGAGCTAACCTCAGGCTGGCACACCAGAATGGACCTACTACTAGTAGTACCTCCAAGTCTTTCTGCGATGAGCGCACAAGGTATATTTATGATAAGGCCCGTGAGTCCCGAGAATTGTGCAAAGCGGAGAAGTACCTTTGCTAGACCGCTTAGGCCAGCACATCCTCCGGCAGGTCGCTACCGAAGGTGAGAAGGCGGAGACCACACGGATAGGCCGCCCTTTCTTCACCTCGCTGGTCACAAACACAAGCAAGCGCTCCGCAAGCTCCCTGACGAGGGTGAAACTCATGGTGCGCACAATAGTACGCATGGCAATGCCCAGCCTGCCCGCTATCTCTTGTGTTATTAGAGGGTAACTGTGAAAAACATCCTGCCATGACAACAAGCTGTTTGCGATGACTGGCACACATGCACGTACATGCGCAAGAAACCGCCTCTGATGCGCTGGTAGAGCCCACCGCGCATTGTGTGCAAGCTCCGGTGATGGATCCTGCTGATGCGGTGCCTGGCGCGCACGCCGCACAGTACGCGCGAGTGGGAGAGCTGGTGTAGTCACCCCACCCTGCTGCGCACACTGCGCGAAGATGAAAGTAAAAGCGGGCAGGAGTGCGCACGAATGCGACAGACACCGGAAGAAGTTGTTACATGGTGCGTCCGGCAGTGCGTGTGTAGCTTGTGGCCAGTTCAGTTCACCAACATGACAGTTTTTTTTCAGTGTTTGAAACAGTGCAGTGTGCTGTCCCTGCAGCCTCGCCTCCACGCTGTCCAGGAATGGCTCGGTGGCACATGTAACAACGCGTGTATAGATCCGGTGGCGCTGAGCATCCGCTTACTTCAAGTAGTTGTACCAGTGTGTAGACTTCACCCACATTCGTTTTGTGCTCAATGATGAGCGCTGAAGCTACAAATGATTCTGGTTGGCGTACATGTAGCTGTATTGTGTGCTGTCACATGTTTGGCCTGCCAGGAGGTCTGCATCTGATTTCGCATGCGCGGGTGGTGCTGGCCACATCTCTCTCACCGTTGCATGCAGCAGAAGATGTGGACCCTGTGGACATGGTGGAAAGGCCCTCGTAGCAGAGGGCACAGGGGTAGCTTGTACCACCAGAAGAAAAGGTTCCTGGCGCACAGATGGTGCATGGCCCACTTTGCGCTGCTGGTAGGCCGTACCCGCTCATACACACTGCAGGCAACAGCACAGCACACCAGGCACCACACATTAGGTGCGCCCTCGATGTGGGAACCACGACCGCTGGAACGCCCATGGTCGCGCACCGAGGCAATCAATATTTGGTACATCAGCACCTCACGACGGCAGCCGTGCTGCAGCAGTGGTGGGTGTCGCTGAGCACATTGCTCAGTACAGCGAACGTATTTTACAACAACAGTGGTCAACAACAAGGAGGATAAAGTGTAAGCTGTGGGAACAGGTTCTCTACGCATGCTTATATCTGGCTCACCATTACATTCGGACACTGATGTCGACCCAACTCCGGCAGTCGTCGAGCCTGTAGGGCAGCTGGTGCAGGCTCCGGTGTTTCCAGGTGGAGCGTACGTTCCTTGTGAGCAGATGGTACAAGCTCCGGTGTTTGGGTCATAGTTGCCCTGGCCACCAGGGCACCCTGGATGGAGACGTACAAGCAGCAAAAACAAAAACAAAGTTTGTTTAGCAGGCATGCATGAACAAGTAAGATGGCTGGTGAGGTGCATCTCTTTGTCTCGCCGTGCAACAAGCTTGGTTCACAGTAGGCACATGTGCAAGGACAAGAGTGCTGGTCAACAGCATGAGACGCAAGACATGAATTCGCTGCTCTGACTAGGATCACTGCTGCTGCAAAGAAAGGAGACGGCTCACCGCTGCAGTCCGCGAGCGATGCTGAGCCAGGGGACAATGTGGTACCACCGCCTGGGCATGCTGTGCAACTTTCCGTAGTCCCCCCTGCTGCATAAGTATTTTGGGCACAAATTGTGCAGGCTCCAGCAGAGTAATCGCCATACCCGGCAGAGCAGACTGGACAGCACACCACAGCACCGTCACAGCACCAGCAACAAGGTGTTAACTTGAGCTGCACCACAGGGACACTGTGCTCAGGTATGGAAGTGCGCCTAGAGCAGCGAGGGCATGTCATACCTGTGGTAAACCTCGAGTACGGGGTCAAGCACAGCAAAGCCTTTGGTTGAGCACTACAGGTGCCCCAAGCCGGTGTAGTAAAACGAGTTCTCCCATTACTACCGGAGTTTTCCAAACACACTCTTGCAACCAGATCAAGTTGTGACACAGCATCGGCCGTCTGCAGGCCCATCCGGTGATCCGGTGGTGCAAGTGCAGACTTGGCAAGTACATCGTGGTTGCAACGGCGGTTGTGGCACAATCAGTTTCCACCACATTGCTTGGTGTAGACACACATCTCTTCAAGTGACTGCCACACACCATTCAGAAGTACACTACGCAATCATGAGTGTGGCGCTCAATGGCAGCTGCGCTTACCTCACCACATGGCTCAACTTTGGCAGGTCAGGATATCACAGCAACAAGTGGCACTTGTACACAACCTGTACCCATCTGCAGGGCAGCAGGAAGCATAAAGCAGTTCGATCGTCCTCACTAGCTCACCAGTACATTGGGCGGAAGATGTGGAGCCTGTGGCTGACGTAGAGAGGCCTGTCCCGCAAGCAGTACAGGCTGCGGTGATGCCCCCTGCTGCGTACTGTCCTTGTGAACAGATGGTGCAAGCTCCAGCGGAGTAGGTGCCATAGCCGGCAGCACAGACTGTGAGAGGGTGACAAGCAACACAGAGGGAGGAGCGGATCGCACATGCTTAAACGGTTGGCATGGACTATCCTTGGCAAGCCAGCACGAGGCAGAGTCTGTCTACGTGCAGCACCAATGGCATGGTACACGTGTGGGTAGCCTATTGGGAGGTGCACATTAGCGCAAAGTGTCATCCACAAGCAGTACAAGCATGCAAGTACAGCAGCTAGCCCTTGCGCCAGGCAGCGCTCACCTGAGCAGGATGAGCTGCCTGTTGATGTGGTGGTTACACCTGATGCACATGATGTGCATGCTGCTGTGGTGCCTCCGGCGGAGTAGGTGTTGGCTGCACATATTGAACACGCCCCAGCACTGTATGTCCCGTACCCACTAGCGCACACTGCAGGGCACGAGGATAGGGCAGAAAGGGACAAAAACAGCCATTACCAACACTGGCTTCGCACAACAACCATAGCACAAGCACATGACCTTGCACCAGTGTGTATGAGTGTTGCTTCACAGCAGAACAGCTGCCATTTCTTGCAGCACACACTGGCACAACAACGCAGTTGTGGTGTAAGCCGTATGCATAGAGGTTCACAATGCCAGGTGCAACGGTGAGCTAGCTAAGTGCATGAGGCTATCAACACACACTTGTTATATACTTCACGTAGTAATTGTGAAGCGGTTTCGAGGTGGCATGCATGGTATCTCAGTTGCGTTGTGTCACAAGGAGTGGTGCTTTGACCATTTGGCAGCAAGAGTCTGTACCAGACACACACCCCTCACCTGCACACTAACGTAGGAGAACTAAGTGTGTGCACACAGGTGCGGCTGTAGAGGCAACATCGTGACATCTTGGTGGGCCTGGCTCGGACATCTCGTGTACAAACTGGGTGCACCAGCAGTAACCCTGACTACTACCCGCACAGCGGCACAACGCTTTGTGGAGCCACAAGTGGGATGATCCCAGGCAGAGTAGAGTCTCACCACTGCATGACGCTGACGATGTTGACCCTGTGGAGGTTGTCTTCACGCTGGTGGCACAGGCTGTGCATGCCGCTGTTGTCCCACCAGCAGAGTAGTGACCAACTGCACATATGGTGCATGCACCGGCACTGTAGGGTCCGTACCCCGCAGCACACACTGGCAGGGCGTAGTTGAAAAGGAAAGGCGGGCGGAGCATTTGATGACCTGTCAGCAGCACCTCCATGTTCTTGCACCACACAGCGCACCACTTCACTTCATGCAGCAAGCGTTGTGTGCGGAATCCACAAAGCAGGTGCAACAAACAGGTGCAAATGCCGGTGCAAGTGATGTGCAGGTTACCACGATGGTAGTACCGCCACATATGCATGTGTTCACTAGCTTACCAGTGCATTGGGATGAAGAAGTCGAGCCTGTGCTCGAGGTCGACAGCCCTGTACCGCAGGCTGTGCAGGCAGCAGTTGTGCCTCCTGCCCCATAGGTGCCTTGTGCACAGATGATGCAGGCTCCAGCTGAGTAGTTGCCATAGCCAGCGGCACAAACTGTGAGCCAGGAGCGAACATCATTTCAAGCATCTTTCAGCCGACAGCACTCCTGGTGAGTGCCAGACTGCAGTGATGCCCAAATGCCACGTGGGCACACACATGGCGACCAGAATGTCTGAAAGGATATCATGCATTCCGAAGGACCCAAATCAGCCCATAACAGGTTGATTGCATAGGCTGCGCAAGTCATCTATCCAAGCCAGGTAGTTTCAAGTCACTTTCCAACATAATTAAACACATCAAAGCCTACACAGTCCTGAGACGGCTTTGCCTGAACTGGGTTCTTCGGTGCGCGCAAACTTGCCGCTGTTGCAGAGGTACGTCTCACCTGAGCACGACGAGCTGCCCGATGCAGTGGTGGTCACCCCTGTTGTGCATGTTGTACATGCCGCTGTTGTGCCTCCTGTGGAGTAAGTACCGATGGCGCATATGGAACACGCCCCAGCGCTGTACGTCCCATACCCACTAGCGCACACTGCCAAGCAGGGTAGGGAGAAACCGGGGTATTTTGCGTCAGCCATTGCACAAGCACCACCAACACAAGTGGTCCGCGTTGCAATAACTGGCAGCTCACACACATACATTGTATTGCGCCTATGAATAGGTGTGTGTTGTCCGTCCAGAACGCGCCTCACATATGCTCTCTCCCTGCCTGTCGGTTTCCATACTTGTGCATCCACAAGTGCATATGCACGGTGGAATGATACTGCGCTACCATGAGTGTCCACTCACGTGCTGCCTGCACACATGCAAGTGAGGCCAGACCTGTGGACAACGGTGAACTGTACTGCGGCAAGTAGATGTGCCCACTGGCACCCGCCAGTGCACACACCGCTGCACATCCTCAGCAGCAGCTGGCCCAATGCAAGACAGCCAGGAGGTGACAGCAGCTTGAGGTTTTTGTCCAAGTAGTGCTCACCTGAGCAGGATGAGCTTCCCGTTGATGTTGTGGACACACCCGCAGCACATGTCGTGCATGCTGCTGTCGAGCCTCCAGTGGAGTAGGTATTGGTTGCGCATATGGTGCATGCCCCAGCGCTATATGTCCCGTATCCAGCAGCACAGACTGCAGGCCCCCAAGGTAGGGTGGGGAGAAGTGCACAAACAGCCATCGCAAACGGTAGCATCACACAAATGCTCTAACAAACACATGACACTGTATCAGTACATAAGGGTGGTGCTTGACAACGGAAATGGTATGGCGCCCCCTCAATGCCAAATGGTAGCAAAAGGGGCGCACATGCGGGCACCCGCAGTGCCACTGGTGCTGCCACCTCCCAGCAGCCTCCAACAGATTGAAGCCAAAATGTTACTCACCAGTACATTGAGCGGAAGAGGTGGATCCAGTGCTTGAAGTGGACAGCCCAGTGCCACAGGCAGTACAGGCTGCGGTGGTCCCCCCTGCTGCATAGGTGCCTTGTGCACAGATCGTGCACGCTCCGCCAGAGTAGCTACCATAGCCCCCAGCACATACTGGCCGGAACGGATGGCGGGTGGCACAGGAGAAGCACAGTCGAGATCAGAATGGGGGACGCCGACACCCATAAGCTGTTGTGTCAGTGCTGCGACTGTGGCTCAACAGACCTGGGCCACAAAATTTGGCAAAGACTGGGTGGTATTCCTTGGGGACCGTCTACGTCTGAAAAGAAGTGCAGCAGCACTTGCTGTAGCACAGCTGCAATGATTCCCAGGCTGAGCGCAATAACCACTCACCACTGCATGATGCTGATGATGTTGACCCTGTGGAGGTTGTCTTCACGCTGGTGGCACAGGCTGTGCATGCCGAAGCTGTCCCACCAGCAGAGTAATAGCCCACTGCACATATGGTGCATGCACCGGCGCTGTAGGCTCCGTACCCAGCGGCACACACTGGCAGGGCACAAGTGATAGCGAAAGGCGGGCAGAGCACATCAGTGAATATCAGAAGAACCTCAATGTCCTTGCAGCACACAGGGCACACACTTCACCTCATGCAGCGAGCGTTGTGGGCGGGGGCGGAATCCACAAGGCAGGTGCGCAACAAACAGGTGCAAGTGGCAGTGCGAGTGATGTACTGGTTACCCGGATGGTAGTGTACCGCCACAATGCATATGTCATCAGCTTACCAGTGCACTGGGACGAAGCAGTCGAGCCTGTGCCTGAGGTCGACAGCCCTGTACCGCAGGCTGTGCAGGCAGCAGTTGTGCCTCCTGCCCCATAGGTGCCTTGTACGCAGATGGTGCAGGCTCCAGCTGAGTAGTTGCCATACCCAGCGGCACAAACTGTGAGCCAGGAGCGAACAACGTGTCAAGCAACTTTCAGCCGACAGCACTCCAGGTGAGTAGTAGACATTTGCATTGGTGACCAACACCAACCTTGGCACTGGCGCACAACTGGTTGCCAGAATGGATTACAGGACATGATGCACTCTCAAAATGTTGCATCACCAGTTAGCAGGTTGGTTGCACAGGGTGCTCAAGTCACTAAGCAATCTAACCTTACCACTGCAAAATCGATACTGGTGTAGTCGATACACAGGCCTGAGATGGCTGTGCCTGAACCGATTTCTCTGGTGCGTGTGAGTTACCGCTGCTGCGAGAGGCACAGCCCACCTGAGCACGATGAGCTGCCCGACGCAGTGGTGGTCACCCCTGTTGTGCATGTTGTACACACCGCTGTTGTGCCTCCTGTGGAGTAAGTACCGATGCCGCATATGGTACACGCCCCAGCGCTGTACGTCCCATACCCACTAGCGCACACTGCCAAGGCATAGGGATACAGAGAAACAGAGAAG
>JAULBY010042976.1:0-13089 GCA_032358315.1 Ophiocytium majus
CTGACCACAGCCTGCGCACAACCTTCAAGTAGAGAGCCTGCCGTGACCTTTCACGGACAGTCACCTCTGACTCGCCATTATGTTGGAGTTCAAGGTTGCCCCTACTGGCATTCATCATAGACCACCCACAAGCGGTCAACAACCTGCAATATATACGTCCGATGGTGGCCTGCGCTTCAGATGTAGGACGTGACAGCATTGACCGTCCAAGGCGTGTTGCTGCTGGAACGCGTTTTTTACTGTTGCCGAACTCATCAAAATAAATACTACTACAAAGTACCGGTACATGGTTTTATATTTGAATATTTTTTTTTAGTTTTTCCCCCCCTTCTTTTTCTTGTCTCTTTCAGGGAGACGCTGGAGCAGGCCTCGAGCACGACGACGCAGGCCTCTGTGTCGGCATGGGGCGGGGACGCCTCCGACATTGTGGACACCGTGTCCACGGCAGACCTGACCGAGTACGCGTTCGACAGTGCCAGCACTGTGCACGTGGTCGACCTGCCCCTCACCATGACCGCACAATTCTTCGGCGGGGCTTACTCCAATGTGACCATCACGGCACAGGTGCGGGGCCTTGGTAGCCTTTTTAGAGAGCCGCCACTCTTCAGGCGGGAGATCTGAAGTGGTGGTAGGCAGTTGCACTTGTGGGCATGCAATTATTTGTGTGCGATGGGTGCCGGCGTGCTGCCGCCAACTGCCTGCATGGTGCCCCCCGCACTCATAATACGGTACAGTGCAAACAGAAGGTGGAATGCATTGGCACCTACTGGGAGGTGTTTTTCAGCCTTTTTCCAAACCTCTCGTGTGTCATCAGGGCACTGTGGTCTTGGGCCTGCACGGACACACTCACACTGCACACTAGACCGAACGTAACACATTTTGTATCTGTGTGACCTCACCTTTGGCCTGCGTCAAATCCCTCATGAGTCTGCGTGCAGGGCATTGTCATTTTTGGGGACATCACCACTGGCTCCGGCTACAACGCGGACGCCGTGCACGTGCTGGACTGGGGGTGGGCGGATGGCTTCAAATACCTGGCGCCGCTGCACGGCCCCATGGACGCGTCCTGCGGCGGCACCGTGCGTGCCGGCGAGACGGCCGATGGGACCTTCGCCATCAAGTTCGATGGTGAGTGCCTGCCAGAGGTACAAAGGGCCGGTATTGGACACCCATTGCGCTGGCATGTATGACTTTCACAGTGGCCGCCGTTTTGACTTGTGGGGAGGGTGGGGCCACCGCTGCTGGTGAGCGACATGGGCTGCCTGCAGCTATTTATGCGCCATGTTGATGGTACTTGTGCCACCAGGTGTGATCGTAAGCCCCGTGGGCTGATGCATCCCCTGGGTGTGACATGCATGGTGCGGGATGCGACCGTCGCACCGCTGGCTCCTTGTATGAAAGACGCCGAAAAGCAGTCCACCTCAGTGTCGGACAAACTGCCACCGTGTTCGCACATGGGATACTCGAGCGTACCAAACCCTTTTGTAACCTCGCCGCTTTTCGCCTAGCGTGCGCACCTCCATGCGGCGCTGTCTCCAAACACCCCCTAAGCGTTGAACACACTGATCCTGGCACACTCATAGGATGGACCCCAATACCCTGCCTCAGAAGCACCACTTCCTGCAAATGATGCGGCGCATTTCTACGTATTTCCCAAAACAGCGACACACGGCGTATTTGACATATATTTACGTTGATATGCTGCAACCTATCACTAAGCATGTGTGGACTAATATGGATCCCTACGCAGCTGCCTCACACCACCTTTGTACGCGCCCTCTACTGGCGCTGCCCCTGTCACAGGCGTGGCGCTGCGCGACGCTGCCAATGAGTGCCACTCCGACGTGACGGTCGACGTCGAGGTCACCATCACCGACCGTGTAATCGAGCTCGGCGTCGCTGTGAACAGCGTGGATGCCATCATCGATGCGACGACGTTCCCGTATGAGTCTGGATACAACTCGGGCGACGAAGCCATGGTGTTCTGCAGCGGAAACATGCAAGTATATGCATGTACTTCAGTAATCAGTGCTGCGTAGGCGCGGCCTTTGCTGTGTTTGGCCCGCGCACAGGTTTTAGTTCAGGGTGGCGGCCCCTACTAGCGGGCAGACCCAGAGCTTTTTCGCTCCTACTACATGAGTTCTCATTTCATCCTGACGCATGTGGTGTGCACATTACATGATGCATTATCATCAGCCCCTTCAACTCCGCCTAGTATGTACATGCACGCCCCGCACGCTCTCACCTTTAAACCTCTAAATTGTCGGTTTGCGAGTGTTGATGCCGGTGGATCAACGGCTACGGCCCGGCTTCTTCAAGGTAGTGTCCACATGGTAGACCCAATTGTTGAGTAGCGGTGCCGGAATGCGCCACAACAACGATGTCACAGCCCAGCCTTTGGCGCCGCTGAGCAGCAGCCACGGCTGGTGAGAAGTGGCTACCGCCAGCAGCTCCACAGGGTACACACCAGCACAGTGACTGTTGCCCCCCCCCCCCCCCCCCCCCCATGCAGGTGTCAGCTGGTAGACCTGTTCGAGGGCGAGACTGTGGGTCTGCACCAGTCGGACAGCTCGACAGGCATCTACGACTTCCTGTCAAGCACATGGGGCAACCAATGGTACCTTGACTATGACATCAGGGATATGCCGTTGGACATGAGCAGCTTCTCCATCCTCAGCGAGGTCACAGGAAACATTGTGCAGCTCGTGTCGCCCACTGCCATGTCCGCGAATCCGATGGGGCACCCAATCACCATGACGTTTGCCCCGGACGATTTCAGGTGGGTTTACACAGCGGCATCCGGCGCATGTCGCCGGCATCCCTGTGGTGCTGTGGGATCTGTTGATTACAGTATGCACCTGCAGGCCCTGGGCTGGCGGGTTGGCGCTCCCCCGCAGGCCCGCGAGCACCCCCGCCACGCGTCACAGGCAGTCACAGAACAGCATGTGCGCGTGCCAACACAGCAACCGCGCGTCGTGCACGCAACCTAGTGCATGTCACACGTGGGTATCTAGGGCAAGGGCTCGCAATTCTGAATCACTGAAAGTGCGTCAACATGTCACGACTCTCGACTCATGGGCTTGGAATTTATGTACACCGATAGCCATGCAACGATTCACGCACAGTGTATGCTGTCGTGCGCCGGCTGACCGGCCATATGTGCGCCCGTATGGAAAAAATTGCTGCTGCATACGAAAGGAGAAAAGGCTCAGGCTCCCACTTGTTACCTGACACGTGCTACGCATGTGCAGTTTCATGCTTCAAGTACTACATACGAAGTATAGTTATGTACCACCCCCTGCCCTTCCCGGCTCTGCCCCTGCACCCTGTGCATGAAGCTGCTGCATGAGGGAAAGCCTCTGGGTTTGAACCCCGTGCACCACTGCGCTGCTGTGATGCACATGCTGTGCACGGACATACTACTAGTACTACGAGTACATGTGCAGGCGATGACCACTAGGACTTCCGCTCTCTCTCTCTAGGTACACGCAGGCAGTCGATGCGCTCACACTGAGGCTCGCTTTCCCTGCCTGCGCGCGCGCACCAGCAGCAGCACTGCGTCCCATGCTAGCAGCCGCAGGAAGTGCCACTGGGCGCTGCCGCGCGCGTGCCCCTATCGCGCCTGCAAAAAACTGCTCGCCCGACGGCTGGTGGCCCTTGGCAGTGCACCCGACAGTTATCGACCGGCTCCTGTGGGCTCACTTGCACCCCCCAGCATGTGTTTGTGCTACAGGAGGTTTCTGATCTTCGGGTCGCCATGACGCCATTTGTTGCTCCGTGGTGCGTGGTGTGTCTGCGCTGTGCTGCTGCCGACCAGCTTTTCTTTCCCGTACACGTATGATGGCCAAGCGGTGGACTACGCGAAGCTGACAATGCCAGGGCCAGGACTGGCCACCGACACGTGGGACGCGTACTACGACATTTTCCAGGTGGGGGCATTGGCAACGCTGCCTGCCATGGCTCCACACGCGCACACACGCATAGTAGGTTGCCAGACTCATTAGTCTCTGCACATGGCGGTCAATGGCGACCCATTATACCCGCTGCAGACGTCTCTGCCAGCCCACGATGCCTTGAGGTTTGTTACAGCCTTACTCTGGTGTGCGCACAGAACATTATCGAAGTTGGTGTCATATATGACACCGGTAGTTTACAGTGACCTCGCGGTACAGTTTGCGGAGCCATGCGTCCTCAGAAGTTGCACATATTGGTAAAATTGAGGCACTGTTTACGCGTTCGATGTGTCCTGTATGCTATCGCGAGTGGCACAATCAGTAGCAACAGCGGCGACATGCCGACACGGTGCTGCACACCCCTTCTCCTGCTGACTGCCTCTCGCAGAGGTAGGTGTACACAACCTAAACATACGAGCACAGAGACGTGCATGTGAGCCTCTGCTGGCGCCGCCCCTGACACCAGAGGCCTTAAGCACTCACTCTGAGTCACTCGCCCAAACACTGCCGCTCCTTCTGCCGCTGCCGCTGCTGCCCCCTGCCGTGGCCCCACTCACGTCCCTGCAGGTTACTGGGGTGAGCTTCCACAGCTATTCAGGCGACCAGTACGAAAATTCATCTACAGTAGGAGCGACTTATAAACTGTAGGTCTCCGCGCCGGTACGGGCCGTCATCCATGATGATTTGTTGGCTCTTGGTGCTTTGCGAATGTGGCGCACTTGGCCGCACTGCTGCTGGCAGAGCATATTGTACTCGCAGCACGCACCACGTGCCCCCTCCGAAGCCTGTGCTGACGCTGCACACAACATAGCGTACACTGTTTGCGCATGCAGCAGTGCGCTTCAACTGAAGGCTTGCGGGCTCTGCCATGCCTGTTGCCGGCAGTGTGGGCACCATGGCTGGAATCCGTGCTTGCCGGCGCCGCACAGATCAAACAGTCGCCGCTCTGCCGTTGGCGACACTGGTCCGCTGCGACTAGCCTGTGCTTGCCGTAGTAGCGGCACTCGGCCCAGCCGCAACAGCTACAACAGGCGCAATGGCAGGGCGCACTCACTCGCTCAGCGTGGCACTGCTCGAGCGGCACTTCCGCTCGTTCTGTTTGACACCATGCCCCCAGACTTGTGTGCACTGGCGCACGTCCTGCGGCGCACCCCATGCCTGCTGTCGGCACCGAATGCGCTGTCCCGTTCTCACGCTGCACCACATGCTAGAGTGTGGGAGCAGTACGTGCCACCTGACCTGTGCCTGCGTGGTGCAATGTGATATGGTGCATCAGCCCGTGAGTGCTGGGGAGTTCGACGCAGAGCTTGGCGTCGCCATCAACATGTTATATCTCGTGCCATCTAGCGCTCAGTCCGGCGGGTCGTCCAGCTCTAGCAGCGACACTAGGCCCTACTACAAGGTTCAGGTGCGGGACGAGTTTGTGAACACATGTGTGGTACCCATGTCCATGACAATGCATTGACGTCGCTGCGTCCGATTCTGCCCGGGGCGGGCCCTGCTGCATCTGTGGGGTGTCACAGTGGCACATGTTCATCTTGGACACATGTGTCACCCATGCTCATGGTCACGTATTGTGATGCTCGATCTCTGCCAGGATGACCTCGACTGCATGTGCCCTGAGCAGCCGCCACCGCTGCTGAAACCTTGCCCCCGTCCACCTCGCTCACAATGCTTGCTCAGCAGTTGAGCTACCCCCCCACTCGCGCGCCACCCTGCAGGTGGTCATCTACGCCAGCGGCTCCATGGACTTCTACTGGCGCTTCTCCGACGCCGCCTATGCGGCCGCCCCCCTGCTCAACACGCCCATGACCATCAGCGGCACGTACCCGGATGGGCAGCCCTTCACGACCCCCATCAATGTCTGCGGCGGTGGCTCGTGCCTTGGCACCATCACCGGCCCCAACTACTCGCTGCGGCTGACCATACCGCCACAGGGGGCGCCGGCAGCGCCGGTGCACGGGTCGTTGCTGTCGCCGGGCTCGCGGTTCACCATGAAGCTGTCGACAGCGGAGTGAGTGCCCACCCTGGCCTAGTCCCTCGCTCCTCTCTCCCTCCATCTCTCGCGTGCGCTGGCGTTGCTCAGGCTGAGGCACACGGTCACGACATGCAGCGCCGCATCGCCGAGAGACATGTGATTCTCGCCCAGCCGCTGCGGGCAGCCTGTGCGCACCCGCCGCAACACCACTGCTGCCACAGAGGTGGCGCTGCTGTTGCCAGCAAACGGTCGAGGATTATGGAGAAGAGACCCGCCTCTTTCCACCCCACATACCCCTTTGCTGCCAGCGAGGGCACATGGGCCCTTGCTTAAACTGCACACACTGTGACGCGTAGTTGCGCCGCGTGTGCGCCAGTGATGGGTTCGCTGAGCCTGCGTCTGGCACAAGTTCTCAACACGTAATGGGGGCTCACCAGCGCACTTGTCCTTGCGGTGCAGTTGCCAAGTGCCCAATGGGGGGGACAGCGGACCCAGTCTGGGGGCGGCCGTGGGCAGGAACGCCACGCGGCGCGGGCTACCTTGCCCACCCCCTGTCTGCCCTTATCAGTGCTCACTTGCTCTCCGCCGCGCATTTGCCACCCATGGCGCAGCCAAGACAGCTGCGTGCCGGCACCGGTGCGTTGCACCTTGCGCTTACGCAACAGGGTTGCCGCGAGTTTGTCACTGGCTCCCCCTTTGTGCGCCTGGCTGCTGCCCCACCTCCGCCCCCATAGGTATGGGTTGTCCTTCAGCGAGGGTAAGACAATCGACCCATCGGGGGTGTCCTCCTGGACCATCATTGACTTCACTGGCACGGAGACCGCGTGCCAGCCGCTCAACTTCTACTGGTGAGCGCCTCATGGTTTACCGTCCCGTTGCTGGCAGTGAAGGCTTTGTGATTGTTGTTTAAGTGCCTTTGTGTGTTCAGAAGATGGTGAGTTGCACACACCATGACACTTGTATGGGCGGCAAACGCACCATGGCCGTGGCCCTCACAAGTAAGTTTGGGGCGCGGTCACTGTCACCAACGCGCCTAATGGGCGTGACAGCCACAAGCTTGTTGGGGTCATGTCTGCAGGCAAATGCTGGGACAACCCACTGAGGGGCACCAAGGCGCTGCCAGAGTGCCCGAGACCTGCGGTGAAAGTCATGTGGTGCCAAGCAATCCTTAGCCATTGCTTCGGCCTGTTGCGCCAGCCTGCACCTGCCTTAGAGCTTCTGACCTCGTCGCCCTGTCGACGACCTATCGTACAGCACGAACTGCAGTTGAAAATCATCCTCCTCTAAACCCACCCCAGTCGCATCCCTAGCATCAGGCACACACTCCTACAGTCCACAGTCCCTTGGCACCGGCCACACACGGCAGCGCCGGGTGCCGACCTTGTGGCTAAGGTTGCCCGGGCCGTCAGAAAGCGCGCTGGTGTGTACCCAGCCGTACCCAGCCATAGTCTAAACAGAGAGTGTGGGCCTGATGTGTATACTGTACATCAGGTAAACTGTGCCATTGAAACACCGCTGCACCGCGTCGGCAATGGCTGTTGCCTGCAGGCCCGTCGACGGGTCTACAACCTGGGACTACTATGGCACCAGCTTCAGCTCCATCCAGCTGTGCCCGGCGGGCTACGTGGTGGTCAGTGACTCCTCCGTCTCGGTGTCCACATATGGCAGCGACGGGCGCGAAATGAAGGCGGGCAGTGGGACCACCGTGGCAGCCAACATCATTGCGCCGTTCTGGGCAAATCTGGACCCCGCCACCAGCTGCTCCAGTGAGTGCTGTGGCGGCAGGGGTAATTTCAATCTCGGTTTTCGCGGTCACACGTCACTGTGCCATTCCGTTTCTGTAGCGCCCCCAATGACTTAGACATAGAGATGGGGCTATGTATATATACTTCGGTAAGTATGTGCTCTACTTTGAGATCAGAAGTTTGTTTCTGCATGCATGTGTGCAATACTTCACAAGTACTATGTAGTACAAGTATAACGACTATGAGTCACAGACTGAACGCGCGCCGTCAACCCTGACTACTTGTGTCACAAGTGCTGGGGGGAGACAACAGTGTGTCATGGTTGGTCGGGCACAGACCAGCGCCAGGGATGTGGGGTGCTGAGCTGTGCGATTTTTGTGTCACACTGCATGGCTGCGCACACGACACATGAAAGCAGCTGCGTTGCAGCATGGCTGCGCTCTCTGCGGCAACAATCTTTCCAGTATGTGGTACACTGCTGCTCTGGACAAGCATGTGCACCCAGCATCACGTGTTGGCTGCACCATGTGCCCGACCGCATACAGGCGGGGCGGGGGGGGGGGCACTCTGGTGCCGCACGCATGCTGGGGGACGCTGTCACTCGCATGTGGGCAAGACTCCTGCAATGCAACTGCAGCTGTACATCATTTTTCAATCGTGCGATTTTGTTGGAGAACCCTGATCTGCAGCGACGCATGCGTGCGCACGCAGGTGTGGGCTATGGCTACGAAAATGAGGAGAAGCTGGTCATCCACTTTGACCCCGTGGGCTCCAATGCATACGCTCGCGGCACATATGCGCGCTGGGAACTGATCATTTACAAGTGCGGGGACTTCGAGATCAGGCTCCTAGGTGGGTGCATGTGCCTGTGTCCCGAAGTTAACAATTGTTGCGCAGCATCTCTGTTACATGCCAGTACCAGTGAATGGGGTCAGCCGGCCAGCAGACGCACTTTCAATCCACTCAGCTGTGGCGAAGCAGCTTAGCCTGGCTGGCCCTGTGTGTGTCTGCTGCCAGGAAGAAGTTCGAACATTGGTGCAGCAGAACCAGACATGGTTGCTACCCACAAAGTACACAATGATGGGGCACTGCACACTGACTCGCTGTTCGGAAGCATGACCCATGTGCCGGCAACCAAGTGGCACAGTTCTCTTGTGTCGAAGCCCAACACTGTCACAATTTTTGTTACAGTCCCAGCAAAGTGAGACAGTGTTCTTTGCCCAAGCACAACAGTTTCAGCCATGCCGCAACTGTTCTGCAATGCCAGAACCGTGTGCATGGCATTGTGCTCCTTGGCTGCTGCAGCCATGTCGACACCGGGTAATGCTCTCGAACAGCATGTACATGAGTCCAGTCACCACAACATGCTGCTGGCACAGTGCTGTGCATGCGAGTCCGGTGGTGTCAATAACGTAGGGAGGTGCTGCATTTGCTGCTGTGCCTTGAAGCCAAATACGCACTTGGGCGTGCAACATCATCCGTATCTGCAGCGATGCGCTGCGCTCTGCTTGAGTCCGTCGAGGTGCACTGCACCACCCAAGTCTCACGATACACCTGCGTGCACCTGCGTCACCCCTTTTGACGGCTGTGCCGCACAGACACGGACTACAACCTGGGCAGCAACGTCATGTACAACTACGTGTCCATAGGCTGGCAGGACATGACTGCGTCCAAGGGCTTCAGCATCTGCTACGTGAGTCCAGCTCGCACCGCACTTGGACCCCCCGACTTGCACAATTCACGTGACACCTACCATCTGCTTCTGCGCGCATGTAAATGCCTCGAGCTACCTGGAACACGCATGTGACTCATTTGCACTTGCCATTTTAGGTGTGTGGCCTGGAACACGCATGTGACTCATTTGCACTTGCCATTTTAGGTGTGTGGCCGACTTGGATGCTGGTGCTGAAGGGCGGTGCCTGTCCGCACACGCACACTGTGCATGCGACCAGTGCGATGTCGTCAGATGCAGCGACGGGGCCCATTAGGTGTTTAGAACAGGTGCTCGCGCGAACGTTGCCATGAGTTCCAGCAAGCTTCACAGGCGGGCTGAGCGCCCACTGCCGCCGCGCTGCCGCTGCCATGACACCATGCGTGGCGCGCCACCTAAATATCAATCATTGGCTTCATGGACATCTGGTCAAGATCTAGTCTAGGTAGACTGCGTAACTTGATGTGGTTTACACCGTCCACCAAAACCTTCACACACATGCGGCCACAAGGATCACTGCACCTTGCCGGTTCCTACACCTACTGCCGGTTCCTACACCTACTTCAGCATCATCATCATTCCTGACACCTCGACCAAGCCTGAAATATATACACAATTTATGCTATCTCCTTGCCCGTGTGCCCTGCTGCAGGCGGACACCTGCTCTTCTCGCACCCCCCCTCTGTCCGCCTATGCCTCTAGCGGCATGTGCGTGTTCTGGCCGCGCATCACTGATATGGTGCCCCCCGTCGGCGGAGCCACGCATGGCGCGGCGGGTGGCGACGTGCTTGCCCTCAGCTACCGTGACTTCAGCAGCATCTCGAGCTTCCTGGACACTTCCATCTACACAGTGAAGCTCACAAGTCCGGACGGCAACAGGACGTACACGGCGGACCCCTCGACGCTTGTGATAGACACGTGGCGTTCGTTTCTGAACTTCACAACACCGGCCATCAGCGACGGCACGGCAGGCTACTGGGTGAGCTGTGCTCGGCGGCATACCCCTGTGTCATTTTCGCAGCACTTTGACCTGGTTACATGTAGGCTTGCCTGGCAGTGATGCACACCACCTAGCGTCGCGAACCATCTGTCACCGCCCCGCGCACGCTCTGCAAGCACCGGATGGTGAGATCGCCACCTCCAGCATACCCCGCATGCCCCCTCAGGAAAAAAGCCATACGGGGATGCACTGCACTCAGTGTACCGCTGCGCCCCCCCTGCTGGGCCCGAATGCTTGCGCAGACTGGCAACATCACTGTCGAGTACCAGGCCTCAAACGTCACGTGGGTGCTGGAGACGGGCCAGTACTGGTCACTGGAACCCGCGTGGCTGGAGATGTCAGGTCTGGGCGGCTCCACCGTGAACAACGTCAACGCCACACTGACCCATGTGGGCGCGGATGGGTCCGCATCCATCGCGGTCACGGGTAGGGGCTTCAACTCCACGGTGAGCAGGAGACATTGTGTCTGGGCAGAATGCGCGCCTGTGCTGGTCGGGCACTGGACGCGAGTTGCCTCGTCAGAAGCGCCGTCGCTGCTATCGTGTGCTGTACCCAGCTGCGCATCCACCCGTGGCATGTCTCTGGACTAGCATACAACTTCCAATTTGCTTGCTGAGCCTGGTAGCACCAGGCCACCAGCAGCAGCGCGGCTCTTCACATGTACTGGACAAACGCGGTGACACGTTGGCAGGTGCACCCAGGAAGCTTTGCCGGTGCGACACCATGGCGCCTTCACACACACATGCGAGTTTTGTGCCTCCCAGGTTCTGTGCCGCTCAGCTGCTTACCATGTGCTGTTATGTCACCGTCTTGCCTTTCGACAGGTTTCGTACTACCTGCGGTACACGCAAGCAAGCACAGACAGCACGGACTCCATCAGCACCATCGCCGTGCTGCCCGACGCCTACACCGTCAGCAACTACAGCCAGGCCAAGGCCTGCACGTACCTGGATGGGCAGACACTCGACTGCCCGGCCGTCGACTGGGGTTCAAGTGAGCGTTGTTGCGGCGTTGCAGCTGCAGGCGGGTTACCATGCACCAACTTCAAGTTGACAGGGCATTGCCTGAGAGCTGTTGATACAGAACTTGAGGTCGACCTAGGTCTGCTGTGTACGTGGGTTATTGTCAGTGGTGTGGTATAGCAAGTCGGCCCTGGGCTATTCGGATGGTGATCCACCCTTTTGGCTCAGTGGTTGGCCTGTTACCGCAGTATGGCTCCGAATCGGGGAATTGAACCCTGGCCGTCTCAGTATAGTATATGGTATAGCAAATCGGCCCTGGGCTATTCGGATGGTGATCCACCCTTTTGGCTCAGTGGTCGGCCTGTTACCACAGTGGCACATGCCTCGACCACCCTCGGTCTGAGCCCAGCCAGCACAACGAGGCCTTCCCTTGCTGCTTAGCGGACCAGATGGTTGCAACTGGTGGCAAGCTGGCAACGGGCACACATCGGTATCACGCATGGCTGTGAAATAGTGGGCGCCGGTAGCTTACTTTACACATGTGCTGCGGCGCAAGCGGCTTTGGCAGTGTCCTCAGTGTCATGTGGCACCTAGCCCAGCTACACCCATCCCCTGTGCCTACTGGCATGTGATGACCCCATGCACCACGATGCTCAGCTTTGCTTGATGCACCACATCTGCTCCTGTGGCGCCCGCACCCTCCTTCTGGCACATCACGAGACCAAAATTCCCAAGTCCTGTCATGTGTACACTTATTAATTTATGCAGTGGTGGGTCACAGCATATGAAATGTTCATTGTTCGCTGTATCTGCATGGTGTACCATATGTTGATTATAGTGCATAACGTGACCATACACTGTCAGCAGTACCGGTACATTGTTTTTATGGCACCTTCGAAAATAGACGCCGCGTACCGCATCTTGGGGTGGCAGCGAAATGCGCTGTTTGTTTCCATATCATGTACCGCTATGCTGTAATACGCCCTGACCAATATCATTACGGTGCACCACCGTGCTACTGTCCCTGCACGCGCGGCCGCAGACTACATGGGCGGCTCCGTAACGATTGACCTTGTCACCATCTCCGGCTCGGAGATCAGCACTGTGCTGCGGGCGCGCATCGCCGAGCTGAGTGTCTTTGTCGTGCCCCAGGTCCTCACCAAAAGCATGGAGGACAGCGGCGCGGGCGGGGGCGACATGCTGTTCATATATGGAGCGGGCTTCATGATCGCCGACAAATACGAGTGCCACTTCACGGTGGACGACGTCACGCTCGCAGCGGCTGTGGTGTGGGAGGGGCCGAGCCGGATGCGTTGCAAGACGCCTGCGTGGGGGGACAGCCTGCCAGCGGGCGCGGTGCAGTTTGCCGTTGTGCCGACATCTGTCACGTATGGAATCGACATCATGTACGGCATGACCGAGGGCTTTGGCGCATACACATTCTGGGAGGTGAGCGCGCAGGCAGCAGTATGCTGTAGCAACCAACCTTGGTGTTCGGATCCGTGTGCTGGTCGGGCCGCTGATCGTATCGCGCGTGCACCTGTGTGCATGCTGCCAGTCAAGCCGCGGCATTGACAATGAATTGTGGTAGGGGTGCGAAAGCGCCAAGTGTAGAGTTTGGACACGGTCGCGTTTCGGCAGTGCCGTTCGTGTTCGTGTAAGTACCAGCCAAAGCAGACCGTGTACCGTGTAGAAACCGTGTGTTTCGCTGGTGCTCAGCCCCGGGTCAAAAAACCTATC
>JAULBY010042987.1:0-13089 GCA_032358315.1 Ophiocytium majus
CTAGTATATGCCCCTTGAGGAACGTATCCCGCGTCTTGAGCGCCTTGCGCAGATCCAGAATCATCGTCGCCGCCGGGTGCTTCATCCGACGCAGGCAGTCCGCGTCGATCGAGGCCTTACCCCCGTCGGTCTTATCCGCTTTGGTCCCGTCGATCAGGTACCACTCATTGTCCTCACCCAACCGGGGCTTGAATAGCTGCGTGATCGATCCGGAGGGGTTCGGGTTGACCTCGAAACCCGCCAGCGTATTCAGATCCCTCTGCAATTCCTTGGCGCGAACGTCGAGCCCACGGATGGCCCGCTCGGCCTGTTCCACATCCACCCTAACCCCCTGCTCTTCCATGTCGATGATCACCGGCATGAGGTCGCGCTCCAGCCGGTGCACTTGGTGCAGATTCTGCCGCTCGATCTCCGGCGTCTGCCAGTTGTACAGCGCCAACGTCACTACCGCGTCTTGGATCGCGTACTTGGACACGAGCGAATGGGGGGCCTTCGATATGTTGGGCATCTGCGCATTCCGAGTCGGACGCCCGCCGAAGATCTTCGCCATTTCCTCGTAGATCTCCTCGTCCTTCTTCATCCCGCAGTATTTACGGGCTAGGAAGTCCAGCGTGTAGACCGGCTCGTGCTCCGAGATCAGCGCGGCCCGAGTCATCGTGCAGTCGATCCGGTCCAGCGGAATCGCCACTCCGGCTTCGCGCAGGAAGTGCACGTCGAATTTGGTATTGTGCCCGACCCATAGGTCCACCCGGCGCTCTTCGATCAAGTCTCCGAGCCACTGGATGACACCGGGGTCGGTGCGCACGTCCCAATAGGCCGAGAAGTCGGGCAGAGCGATGGAGATGCCGAACAGGCGATCCTCCCACCACTTCAAGCCCGTCGTCTCGGTGTCGATCACCACCACGGGGGCGTGATCGATGCGTGGGAAAGTGGCCATCAGAACGGGATGTCGTCGCTGGTGAAGCCGCTGTCCGCGTAGGTGCGGGGTGCGGACGACGAGGGCGCATCTTTAGGAGTGACCTTGAGCGAGAAGTATTTCTTCCCCTCCATCTTGCTTCCCGCCCGTCCCTCGTTCACCCAGCCCGACAGCCAGTAGTCTTTGCCCTCGATGTTGATCGAACCGGAGAAATCCGGGTGCTTGTCGGTCGTCTTGCGCTCATTCCGGGCAAGAATGCCCGAATTGGTGTTGTCGTAAGTGCTTGCCATTGTAATAAGTCCTCTATTGGTTGGTGAAGGATGTATTATAACATCCGTGATATGCATCGTCAATCGTCACAGTTTGTAGCCGTTGTATCCCTCCACTATATCCAGTATTCCCTTCGAGCGAGTCATTCCGACGTAGAACACCCGCACCTCGTCGTCCGGTGATTTCTCCGCCGTCTGCTGTACCCGCGTCGTCATGTCGGTCAGCAGTATTACTTGGTCCGCCTCGTGACCTTTAGCTGCGTGGATCGTTGATAATCGGATGGTCGGTTCCTGCTCAAGATCTGCATCATGGTAGAAATCGACAACCCGGCCTGGAATTTGAAGCGCGATCCAAAATGGCGACCGGGTGATCTCCGCGTAATCATTGCGTTCCAGTGCTGCCCGAGTGTGTGCGCTAGCGATCGCAAATACCGAACCACGTTCACCATCCGTAATCCTCTCGCCTCGGGCGAGCTTGTTGTAAACACGGATCGCGGCGGCATACCGATTTTGATACATTCCGGGGCGACCCGATTCGCGAGTGTACGGAATACGCCTTTCGATGAGTTGTTGCTCAACGTCGCGCAGGACCGAATGCGTCCGTCCCAGAAGTAGCGTATCGTTCCCATGCCGGATATCGACCGAGTTGATCGAACCGTGTACTCGGACCAATCCCACATCTGGGCGGGGACTAAACTCCTTATCCACCCGGAAAGCGATTCGACGTATGAGGTCTTGAGATCTTGCGTGGACTGCAACAGGAAGTCGATGCGAGTACGAGAGAACACGATGATCACCCTTATGCTTCTGCGTGAATCTCGCCATGCCGTGCGGATCAGCACCGGCCCACGTATAAATCGCTTGATCGTCGTCCCCCGCGATATGGACTTCGTGAGCCCTTCGCACGAGCTTCTCGATGACAGCCCACTGAAGAGGTGATAGGTCTTGAGCTTCGTCGACGTATACGACTTCGACGTCATTGCGCATCGCGCCTTTCGCGGCCCTCTCCAGCATGTCGGTGAAGTCGTAATATCCGTATGTAGATTTCCACTCAGCGTAAGCTCGTACGAACGCATTGAACTCGGCACGTGTCCCCGGCCTATCTGATATGTCGTAGACTTCAGCCGGGTTTGAGAACGTATTTCTTGCATAATTGAGTATGTCGAGGTAAAAGTCCCCATCTGCTCGCTCCTCATCGTCTTCCGGTGATTTACCAATGATCGGTATCCCCATCACTGTTGAGAATTCGCGCAGCTTCATCGCGTCTACTACCTGCGCTTGTCGCAGATTCATGCTGCGAAACGCCATCGCATGGATGGTGCTTACATTGTCGGACCTCTTGAGTCCCAATCGCGAGAGCGCCTCGCCAGCAGCGGCACGCGTAAAAGAGACGAAGGCCACGCGCTCAGCTTGAACGCCTGAATCCCTCGTCTCCTTTACCCGCCGCAGCAGCGCAGTGGTCTTGCCAGTCCCCGGTGGCCCGTAGATGGCATGAACTTGCATCAGATCGCTTTGCGAAGTGCTTCAAGTGCCCACAGATGGGCGGTGCGCGCAGCAGTGATGGCTTGGTTGAAATTCGACTGGATTTCGCCATCGTGGTACGAGTCGCGCAGTGCGGTCAGGTACCAGATCACGTCTTTGAATTTCTCGTCCACCTTACCCTTGCGCGAACTGTCCTCGGCCACTGGTGGCGCATCCACCTCAACGGCCACCGGAATGGGTGCCGGGGCCAGTGGGGCGCTAGCGACCGCCAGCTGTTCCGGGTCTACCTTACCGAACGGCTCGTCAGTAGTGATCTTTTTCGTCGCCATTTACTCTCTCCTATTAATATTCGGACGTCGCCGCTTCGACCACTTCACCGTCGTAGTCATTGCTGACCTTGACGCTGCCAGTGCACACGGTCTCGTACAGCTTCTCGGCACGGTCGTACAGAGCCTTCGGCACGAACCCCAGTGGGGTGATGTTGAAGTTAAAATACGATTCGTTCCGCGCATTGGTCTCTGTCGTCGCTGACAGCTTGTAGGCGCGGCTGAACGAGTCGGTGTTCGTCATGCGAATGAGCGAATTCCAACGCTTGGAGACCTTGATCTTAGACTTTGCCATCGAGATCACCGCCTCTTGCCACTCTTCGCCGTTCTGCACCAGCACGAAATGCTGCGCGGTTTCGGCCACGTCCAGCCCTTCTTCGGCCAGTGCTGCAATCGCGTCACGAGCTGCCGCCTCGGTCGGGAACGCGCCCCGGAATCCGTTGCTGCCGCCGCCACCGAGCTTGCGATCCTTCCAGACGAGGTACTGCTTGGTGTAGTACACCGGCACCACCGTCACCGTCTCGCCGTACAGCACGCGGGTAACGTTATTGTATAGCATCCCCTCCTCTGCGCCCTCAATGTACGCCGCATCGGTCTTTTTGCGGACCGGCGACAACGCTTGAATCAGCTCGATACGGGGGATAATCATATCGTCGGTGCCGACGTTCTCGGCTCCGCGATTACCTTGCTTTAGATAATCCGGCAATGTGTCAGACATTAACTGGAACTCTTCTTTCACTACTACTTGGTTTTTAGCCATGGTACTTATACTCCATCATCATAACAAAACAGACGCACCGGGGTGCGCCACTTGTATCCGGCGGATGCCGAATTCTTTAGCGTCGAGTAATACTCGCACGCATAAACGGGGAGACATTGAGGAGGTCCTCCGGTATCTCTTGCCCGCCTTTAAACATGCCCTTCACCGTCGCCTTAAGCGTCGATGGATTGATCGTCTCTTGCAGCAGATCGCCACGACCGTTGTCGCGCAGCCAAACGTAGAAGCTCTCTTTCATCTCGCTCTTGATGCTCACGTGCATATCGGCGGTCAGACTTACGCGGCCCACCCCAGTGATGTTGATGTTGCTCACGCCCTCATCATCCATCTTGGTCGGGATCTTGGAGATCCGCAGAAAGTCGAAGCGCTTATTCACCGCCTTGAGCTGGTCCTCCAGCACCTCTTTTTGCTTCTGCACCGCGTCCATGGCCGCGATCAGCTCGTTAAGCGTCAGCGCATCGTATTCGCTGAATTCGTTCGTTTGTTCAATAGACACCTACTACTCCTTTAATTCCGATACGGATCGCAGTGTATGCGCGATCACGATTGTTCCACTTCAACACGTTGAACGTGTCGCCCTTCTCACGGGCCAGTGCGAACACAAGCCCAGCGATGATTGGAGATCCGCTAGGGGCGATGTAGTCCACCTCCGGGTCGTAACCTGCAAAACGCTCGCGGATCAACCCCATGAGCTTCTGATTATGCAGTGAATCGGGCACATTCGAGACCTCGCTGGTGGACAGGAACACGGGGTCCCCAAATCGCTCGATGTCGGAGTAGTTGGCCGTTGTGACCTCTTGGGTCACGTACACTTTTGGTTTAGTCATTCTTCCCTCTATTATGATGATTCGCTATAGCCTCTATTATATCCTACGCTAGCGTTCCCAGCAATATACTCCCGTTTCGGTCGTCGATACTCGTGCGCACGAATTCGCTTACGCTCTTCTTCTCCAGCAGCGCTTTCGTTACCGTCGTGTCCACTGTGCCTTCGGCCACAATGTCGATATAGGTCACCGATTTCGTCTGTCCTATCCGGTGCGCCCGATCCTCGGACTGTTCCCGGTCGGTGAACGAGAACGAATTGGAGTAGTAAACCACCAGCTCGGCGCGAGTCATATTCAGCCCCACCCCACCGGTCGCAGCATTTCCGACGAGGAATCGCGCCTTGCCAGTCTGGAACAGCTCTTTGACGTTGTGGTGCCGATCGTCCTCGCTCACTGCGCCGTAGATCTCCACCACCGCGTCGCGCCCGTACTTGGCCCGCAGCGCCTCGCTCACCATCTCGATCTCGGGGATAAAGCGGCACCAGACGATAGTGCTGCACTCGTTCTCTTCCGCTATTGCCAGTAACTCCTCGATCTTTGGATTCTTGCCTTCAATGCGATTGCGCGAGAACTTATCCGGGTTGTAGAGATCGGGGTTGCGCTCGTAGGTAATGATGCCCCCGGCGATCTCTTGCAGTCGGAGCATGCGTTCAAGCACGGTTTTGACGGTGATGCCTTGATCGCCAGATACCGCTCGGTCACGCTTAGCAATTTCTTTATATAGTCGTTTTTGTTCGTCATTCAGTTGGACTTCGCGAGTCAGATATACTTTCGGGGGCAGCTCGGTCAGCACGTCGGACTTGCGCACTTGGTACACGAATGGAGCGACCAGCTCGATCAGCTCCGACATATTCTGGTAGCCCACCACCTGCTTGCCCTCGAATCCGCCCATTACCGCGTAGCGATTACGGAACGAGTAGAAATCGCCGATGCCGATGATATTCGGGTCCAGGAATTCGAACTGCATGAACACGTCCATAGGTCCGTTGGCCACTGGGGTGCCGGTCATGATCACTCGGTAGCTCGCCGAGAGTCCAAGCTTGAGGCAGTTGCGGCTTCTCACCGCCGAGTGCGACTTGATCATGTGCGCCTCGTCCACCACCATGCCGACGCGGGTGCTACAGCCCACGAACTTCTGCGCCAGCGCCATTGCCCCACCCGCAGCCAGTGATTCGGTGCCGACGATCAGGAACTTCAATCGCCCATCAGTCGCAGTATTCCACTGCTCGAATGCTTTCGCCTTCGTGGTGTCGAGTATCATCACATCGCACTCGGTTGGGCAATGAATCCCGATCTCGTCTGCCCAGTTGCGCCGTGTGCTGAACTTAGTTACCACCAGCACTCGGTCGATCTTGGCGTCGAGATAGTAGCCCGAGAATAGGTCCAGCAGCGTCTTGGTCTTGCCCGTTCCCATGTCCATGTAGAATGCGAAGGTGTGCTTATCCCACGCCAAATCAAGCGCCCGCTTTTGGTACGCCCTCGGCGTGGTCTTGAATGGATATGTTGGCGGGAACGTAGCGAGCCGGTGCGATCTTACTCGTTCAATAGTCGCAGTCGCCACTTCGTGAGCTTCAGCTGCAAATAGGTCAGCAGTAAAAGCGGTAAGGAGATACTCACTATTAGCGCGTAGAGCAGGAGCAGTCCAGATCCGACGACGAGCGTCCCAACGGCGATTAGGAAGACCGCGCACTTTGTCGACCATCCACGGCGGGGTGGTAATAATATATCTACCGGTTTTTGCGTCATAATCAATACTCACTTTAGAATTCTGATCGGAACTTGGGTTCATCGACTTTCACCTCGTGATCTTCGGTTACAGGGGCATACCAGACGTTGATGGGCTTACCACCCGGCACTCGCATCTTGTCGTGGCTCGCGCCACAATCGCGTCGCAGCGAGGTCCACAGATCCATGCCTGTCATCACCTCCGCTTTGTTGCGCTTGAGGAACTCCGAGAATGCGGTGCCCCGGAACACGATGCAGCGCACGCCATCAATCACCTGCACCACCGGGATATTGCGGGTCAGCGCCTTGCGGTCCTCGGTGTTCGTCCCGTCCGAGGTGAGATCGGCCTTCTGCACGAACTCACCGAATTTCGCCATGATAATCCCCGATGCGCTCGCCTCTTTCGGCACCTCGATCGTGCGTAGCGTCGGGATCAGCGGGTCCAGCACTCGCCGCCTCCACGCATCTTGCGACATCTTCGGAATGTTGATCTTCATCTGCTCGAAAATCAGCGTCCCCATCATCGCCGGATCGCGCAGCACGATGGTCGGAATGTTGGTGATCAGCTTGCCGTTGACGTGCAGCCCCCAACGAGGCGGCTCCGAGAGGTACTCGATCAGCTCGGTGAACTGTGGCAGACTGTCGTGCGCGTCCAGATCCCGGCTCTCTTCGGTCGAGATCCCGTGCTCGCGGGTGATGCACACCTTGCGGTCGCAGAGCGATTTGCAGGGTTCCTCGCTACATTTGTACAGATAGTCCCGTCTCGATGCAGACCGGATAACCTTCTTGGCCTCCGCTGGCCCAAGCGGTTTGTCGAACATCGTTTTGTTCAGCGCCATCGCGTCATCGAAGAACGAGTCGGGGCGGGCGCGTTTGAGGTAGACCACTACGTTGTACATCGCATCGTTGCGCGATCCCGATTCCACCCCGGTGTGGATCATCTTTTGGATGCATGGCGGCGCTTCCAGATGCTCGCGCCTCGCAATCTCCTCCAGCTCCTTCACCGTCACCCTCTTGGACTGCGCGTAGGTGATGAACAGCTCGAACGACAGCCGATTGCCATCCGCGTCGAGCGCGTACCGCACGGTCTCGTCCCCGCCGAAGTAGCACAGATTGATCCAGTTGCCCAGCGATTTTTCCCCGCTGCTCGTCACCAACGAATCCTGCTTGGGGAATATGTCCACATGGTTCGGGATTTGTAGCATATCCCGCCACGAATTGAGGAGCCGGATCACCAGCTTGGCCGGGAGGTACTCCTCGCCGAATAGGTACAGATGTGCCCCCCCACTCTTGGAGCGCGTAGCCACCAGCGGGAGCCGATAGTGCTCGATCTTTTTCACGAGCCCGGCCAGATCCACGTCGGAGCCGTCCGACCCCTTGCCGTGGTTGTCCACGTCGATCGCGCCGAACAGCACCGTGCCGCCGTCCGTGATTGAGACCACGCCAAGCCCCATCCGGCCCTCAAGGTGATCTTCGTAGTGCCGGAGCGTCACCTCGCTCTTTTCGGTGGACATGCCACCACCTGCCGGGTTCCACTGGCCGAACGATCGGAGATTACCGGCGAACAGATTTGCAAAGTCTTGTGCTAGACTAGTCATCATTGTACCTCGCTATAAGTCTATATATTGACACCGCCTTCGCGGGCTGATAGAATTATACCACAGCACACCGAGGACATCAACCCTCATCATTGTTCCACCGTTCCATCATAATGGAACACAGATGGAACGCCCTCTCCCATTCGAACAACACCCTATCTGTACCACCGTTACACGCGCACGCGGGGGTCATTAATGTGTAATTCGTAACCTGATATATAATATGTAGATGGAACAGATGGAACAATGGAACACGGAGCGAGAAGCCCCGACGGACGGGGCCTGTAGAGCACTAGGGCGTTCCAGACGCCGTACCATCAGATGGAACGCGTCAGGGCAATCCGGGATTCTCTCATGTATGCGCATGTAAGCTGAGCGTAAGCTAGCGCTAAGAGAGGCCCGAGAAGGCCCCTAGAGGGGTGCGGGGCTATGGGGGTAGCTTACTGGGCCATCGAGCCCAGCGGCGACGGGGCGGGTGCGCCCTGCTGCCCATTCTCGGGGTACTGGTCCTTGGGAGACCGGGTGGCGGCGAGCCCTCCGGCCAGACCTGCCCCACCGGTAGTAACCTGCGCCGACTGTAGTAGCCGTGCCTCATCCGCCTTGAGCGACGACATGATGCTCTGCAGCACTTGATCCGATTGGTTCGACGGGGTGAGCAGCTTGGCCACCGTAGGTGCAGCTACCCTCGGGGGCATGCCGGTCAGGCTCGGGAACTGGGCACGCAGCGCATCCCCTACGGCGGCGACTGGACGCCCGGAGAACAGATTCGCGGCAGCGCCCACCGCTCCGGCGGCCTGATCCAGATCCGTGTCGACCGGCGTCTTGCGGAATCCCGCCTTCTCGGTCCCCAGCATCGTGCCTTCCTGCTTGAGGCGGCTGACGAACTCGTTAAATGCCCCCTCGTCTTGGAACGCCCGACGCAGCTTCTGCTCCGTGTCGCGGGTGAGCACCGATTTCAACGGGTCGGCGCTGGGTCCAGCTGCGCGGAGTCGCTCCAGCATCGCTTGCGAGATCCCGGCGCGGAATGCGTCGTACTCGGACGGCGAACTCTTAAACCGGTCGATGAGCTTGCGCATGTCCAGCTCAGGCAGTTGGTAAATCCGCTGACCTTCTTTCATCGCGGTCAGCAGCTCCGAATCCCCGGCGAATGTCTCGCGGGCGATCTTGTACTCGGGCGACCACTCTTCCATGCCTTTAACCAGCCGGTCTTTTAGCCCAATCAGAATCCGCGCCTGATTCGCGCCCTTGTCGGACGTTAGCGCCTTCTCGATCATGTCATCCAGTGCCAGCTTGGTCTCGTGCAGTCCACGCAGCACATTTCGAGGGTCAGTGATGTCGATCGATTGATCCTCCATCCGGACTTTACCCTCTTTCATCGCCTTCTGGAAAGACGGCAGATGCTGCAGCCGTGCAATGTCGGGTGACGTCTGCGGAGTGAAGACTGGCGCGCTGTCCCACGCGGCTTGGTAAAGCGACTGGGCGTCATCGGACCGCTTCTTGATCAGGTCGACCACGTCAGTGTAGAAATCCTTGGAGCCCGACATCAGCGTGCGCAAGTCGTCAGCCACCCGGGGAATACGTCCGGCTTCGCGACCGGCCAGCTCGGTCTTGGCTGCTACGCGGGCCTCACCGGGAGCGGCGCTTGCTCGGCGCAGCAGTGCGGTGGTGTTCTCGCCCAGATCCGCCAGCGTCATCTCGCCACGGGAGAACGATTGGAGCTTCGCCAGCGCTTGGTCCGGCGTCATCCCATCTTTTTCCAACGCTCGGGCGATCGCCACGTCGGCCATTTTACCCGCGTTGCCAAAGCCCATCGCGGAGCGCAGCTTGTTAAATGCGGGCATCAGTATGTACTTGCCCGCGAGTCCGAGGGTCCCTGCGGTAGCACCACCGGCCACGCCGCCACGGATTGCCTCACCGCCCCAGTCTGCCGGTTCCTTCTCGGTCGTCCCCAGTGCCGTGATGGCACCCGATCCTGCGCCGACGCTCGCCATGCGAGCGATGCTGGGCGCTTGGCCGAACAGCAGATTGGCAAGCTTGGGTCCAACCGTGCGGGTTGCGGCGGCGGTCAATCCTGGAGCCGCACTTGCCCCACCCGTCACTACGGCTGGGATCAATGCACCACCCAGCTCTGCAGCAAATGCTGTGCGCGGGTTCTCCTCCGCGTGCTTGCGCAGTCCTTCGCGCTCCGCTTTCACATAGTCCTCATAGCTCCGGTCGCCACCCAACGAGCGAGCACGAGCGATCGCTTCATCCGAGAACCCCATGGTAAGCCCTTGGAGCCCTTGACCCAGCGCATTCGCCATGAACGGCTCGGGCGGCGGTTTCGTTGGCGCAGCGGGTGTGGGCCGAGCGGCACCGGGTGTGGCGGCGGTCTTGGATTGGATGAATCGCTGGATGACCGGTTCGGGTGTACCGTCGTTGAACTGGTACACTGTGCCATTGACGATACGCTCGATCATTGTGGGGTCTCCCTGCCTTGCTCATCCACCCGAACTCGGGGCATAGTGAAGTACTGCTTGTACGGCACGCGATTGGAGTTGATAACCACTCGGCCTTTTGCGTCTCGCGTCGTGATCGGGTTCGCATCCAAGTACGCTCTCCACTGAGCATCCGCAGATGGGGTGATCGCCCCATTTACTGCCGCGTAATTGGCGAGGTATGAATTGTAATCGCGGTCGCGCTTGCGTTGTTCAAGCGCGAACTTGATCAATGTGTCGTTAGTGCTCGGCTCTTTATCGGAGCTGAACGTTCCGAGCTGCATCATCTTGACGTCGAAATTGGACACATTCGAATCGCCCGGAATCCGATTCTGCTTCGCCGCCAGTGACGCAATTGAGTCGAATTCGTTGATCTTGGCCCGGTCGCCCGACAGCACTTTAGCTGCGCCGCCCACGATGGGTAGGCCGTAGGATACCCCAGTGCTGATCTCCTTATTGAGCGACAGTGCACGCTCAAGGTCCGCGATGTCCTTATCGATGCCGAGCACAAATGGGGACACCTTATCGCGAATGTACTTCGATGATTCCTTCAGATCCGCATCGCGTTTTTTCGCCGCTTCGACCTTATTCATCCCCGCGTATCCGGCTTTCGGATCGAGTGGCACACCTGCGTCGGCTGCTGCTCGCGCTACGCCTTCCATATCGCCCCTGCGCACATGGTCGTCGATCTCTTGCTTCGTCCGCGTGGTCTGCGCCCGCATCGACGCCATGGTGACGCTCTTGCTCTCGCGGTCCAGTGCCCGATCCTGGGCCACCATCGCGCTGGCGCGTGCCACGTCTTTGGGATTGAGTGGATCGCCATTGAACGTCTGGAGCGCATCCGACACGAGCTTATTCTCGGCACGGAACGTCTTGGATTGCGCGATCTTCTGCGCTTTCGCCACATCTTGCGGATTGAGCGCATCGCCACCGAACGAATTCAGTGCCTCGTTCACATCCTTATTGTCCTTGGCGAATGCTTCGCGCTTGGCCGCATTCTCGACTTCTAGTCGCTGTGCGGGATCGGACAGGTCCTTACCGAGTCGTGCCGCCACATCGCGTAGTGGCTTCGTGCCTTCGAACATCTTGAATTGCGCGGGGAACGACGGGTCGGTGAGCTTCAATCCGGACGTCGAAGCGAAGATCTTCTCCTCCGGAGTCGCCTTGTCGATTGCCAGCAGCTCTTTGATTCGTGCAATACCTGCGGGTGTGTTGGGCTGGATGCCTTCGGATTGCACCTGCTGCTGGTATGCAGTCATCTTGGGCGAGAGCTTCGAGACTACATTGAGTCCCAGCTTCGCGGCTTCCTGCTCGTCGCGCAGCGCCGTCTGCGATAGCTCGTACCGCATCTTCGCCAGCTGTGCGTTCCGATCCGCTTCACCCTCTTGCGATTTTGCATAGGCACCGGCTGCGGTGCCGAGTGATTCACCAAAAGAACCAGTACGCGTAGGAGCGAGGAATCCTTGGGCCAGTGCCAGTGCCGAGGGGTCGATGCGATCCTTGCGGTTGGCCAGTGCCTCTTTCATCGCCTCTCGCGCCGCGTCCACTTCCGATTTGGCACGCCGGTACTCTTCCGTATCCCCGCCCATTGCTTGACGTCCAAGTGTGGACAACGACACGTTGGCGACCTTATCCGGATCGACCTTCAGCATTTGGGCCAGCAGTGGGCTGTACCCGTACCCTTCGTCTTCTGCAGCCATTGTGTTTCCTTAGATGGGGGGCGTATAGTCGATCGAATCCACGTCGGTATCCACGGTGTCTGGATCGACCGGGGGAGCCACATAATTCGGGTCGCCGGGTTGCGGACCTTCCCCGCCAATCATCGATCCGCCCGTGGTGTCTGTAGCCCAGCTCGGTAGCTTAAACCCGGACAGGAAGTCGGTGAACCCTTGCGCTGGCGACTTACCACCCGCCGGGTTGGAGAACAGAGAGCCGAGTCCTGCGATCTGCGCCAGTGGCGAGGTGGAATACGCGCCGGGAATCGGAGCGTCCGCTTTCTCGGTGACGGTGGATGGGACCTTGACGTTGGAGTACACATCCGCTGCGGTCTTGGCTGCGGACAGCGGGGCCAGTATCTTGGCTTGCTCCAGCTTCTGCTGCTCTCCACCAATATCCCACAGCCTCTGCAATTCCTTGAGCTGCGTATCCTGCTCAGTGGTAGCCAGCCCTTTCTGTGTCTCGGCTGCGTTGCGATATAGTCCCGCTTGGTCCATCGCGGCTTTCAGCGCCGAGTCGTAGCTGTTGCGCATCTCTTTGGTCTGCGCCCCTAGCAGGTTCGCCTGAGCGTCCGCACCCATCTGCCCCAGCGCATTGAACATCCGTTGGCCACCGAAGCCACCAGTACCTGCGAACGCGCTCTTAAGAGCCGGGAGCATGCTGCGCTGCATGTTCTGTTCTTGCAGTCGCGCCATCTCGCTGGTCATTGCCGACGATTGCGGGTTGTAGAACGACGCGATCATCTCCGGGGTCACCCCAGCTGCGGCCAGATCGGCGGTGTCCTTTGCCTTGTCCAGTTCGGTCGTGTACCCTTGCAGCGCTCCCGGTGCGGACACCTGAGTAGCGACGCCCTGTTGCAGCTCCGAGAGTGGAGCCACCAATTGCTCGCCGGTCATCCCGGCGGTCGTGGTGCCTGCGGAGGCGAGGTCCTCTAGGTACTTGTTGTACCAGTCTGGACCCTGAGTCGACGTGTCTTTC